>CAJHQQ010000849.1:0-135881 GCA_905132885.1 Moricandia moricandioides | reverse complement strand
CTCTCTTTATTAACTTGAGAAATAACTCAAAACTCAAGTTCTCAAACACAATCTCTAAAACTCATAAGTTATGCCACACATTGACATCTCCCTTATATAAGAAAGTAGATCTCCTTTTCTCTCTTAACTTATCTAGATAACTCCTAAATAAGATATACTTCCTAATCATAGCTCGATTAGGATTAATCAAGTTTGTACTCTAAGTTATCTTCAAGTTTATTGCCAACATTCTCCCTTTAAACTTGAAGTTAACTTCTTTTACATCTTGAACTCCTACAAGGTCTCTCATTCTTTGAACTTGATTCTCCCATGCTTTGGTTAATATATCTGCCTTTTGCTCTGTTCCGGAATGTGTTGTAACGTCGACGATTTCGTTTTCAACGCATTCTCTTATGAAGTGGTAACGTTTGTGTATATGTTTGCTTCGACCATGGAATACCGGGTTTCTTGTGAGGGCTATGGCCGACTTATTATCAATTCTTATCACACACTTTTTCCTCGATTCTTCTGTAATCTCTTCAAGTAGTTCTTGTAGCCATATTGCTTGTTTTGCAGCTTCTGTGGCAGCCATAAACTCTGCCTCACATGACGACAATGCCACAGTCTCTTGCTTCTGTGAACACCAAGTAATTGGACATTCATTCAAGTAAAATATGTGGCCTGTCGTGCTTCTGCCATCATCATCATCAATATTGTGGATGAGTCGCTGAAACCTTGTAGATCACACTTTTTTCCTTGTCTAAACACGAGACCGAGCGAGAGTGTTCCTTTTAAGTATCTCAATACGTGTTTTAGAGCTACTCCATGTGATGTCTTCGGTTTATGCATGTACCTGCTTAACAAGCCGACGCAAAAAGCAAGATCTGGCCGTGTTGTGAAGTAAATAACGTAAGCACCCAATGTTTCGTCTAAAGCTCTTTTCATCTATGTCATCTTCTTTATCCGCTTTTGATATCTTGAGACCAAACTCCATCGGCACTTGCACGGCATTACAGTCATTCATACCAGCTTCACTCAAGATTTTTCCTGCATATCTTTCTTGACTCAAAGTTATTCCACCTTCATGTTGTATTACTTCGATTCCTAGGTAGTAGGTTAAGAGCCCTAGATCACTCATCTCAAAGATTTCGCCATCTCTTTCTTGAATTCAAGTATCATGTTTCGGTTAGAGCCAGTGATCAAAAGATCATCAACGTAGACAGCTACCAAAATGAGATGGTCTTTCACTTTCTTACGATACAAGGAAGGCTCTTTAGAGCATTTAGCAAATTTTAGCTTCTCAAGAACCTTGTTGAGTTTTTCATTCCATGCTCTCGGAGCTTGTCTTAATCCATACAACGCTTTGTGGAGTTTATATACCTTATTTTCGCTGCCTTTGATCTCAAATCCTTCGGGTTGATTCACATAAACAACTTCTTTCAAGTCTCCGTGAAGAAAGGCTGTTTTGACATCTAAGTGATGTATCTGCCAACCGTGTGATGCAGCTAGAGCAAGAAGAAATCTGATCGTCTCAATGCGTGTGCGAATACTTCTTCAAAGTCAATTCCATGGCGTTGTATATAACCTTTTGCCACCAGCCTTGACTTATATTTGTTTATGCTTCCGTCTGCATTCCGCTTAATTTTAAATATCCACTTTAGACCGATTGCTTTTGCACCTGGAGGGAGATCAACTAAGGTCCAAGTATTGTTCTTGACGATCGACGAGATTTCATCCTTGCAAGCGTCACGCCATACCTTTTCTTTTATGGCCTCTTTGAAGTCCCACGGCTCTTCATTTAGCAGAAGTAACAGACGTTCTCCTTCTGTTTCAGCTAGAAGGATATATTCATCTAAATAGCTAGGCTTCTTGCTGACTCTACTTGATCTTCGCGGCAAGTTTTGCTCTGTTTCATGCGTTGTTTGCTCTGTTTCACGTGTTGAGGTCTCAATAGATTCATTACCATCGCCATTGTTATCGACTGCGTCTTCTTCTTCTCCACTTTCTGCATTAATGCTGTTTGTATCCGTTTCCTCTTGATTGTGGTTCTCTTCTATGCCCCGATTTCCAAATTCTCCAAGACTAACTCTGATCATCCCTGGTCTCTCTACGACTTCACGATCGGGATTGCTCCACTTCCAGGTTTTAGTCTCGTCAAACACGACGTCTCTGCTGACAACAACTTTTCGGGTCAAGGGATCAAACATCCTGTATGCTTTTGAGCCTGGCTCAGTCCCGAGATGTACTAGTGTGCGTGATCTATCGTCTAATTTCTTCACATGAGTAGATTCTGTCTTAGCATATCCCACACATCCGAATACTCGCAGGTGTTTGATATTGGGTTTTCTTCCTTTAAAAGCTTCATACGGAGTTTGGGATGACAAGGTTTTTGTTGCAACTCGATTGATCAAATACGATGCGTGTCTTACTGCCTCTCCCCATAGGTAGTTAGGTATATCCATGTGCTTAAGGATGCTTCTTGTCATCTCTAATAAGGTTCTGTTTCTTCGTTCTACTACTCCATTTTGTTGGGGTGTGTATGGAGCTGTCAAATGCCTTTGTATCCCTGATTGCTCACAGAAATTTTGAAATTCCAAGCTTGTAAACTCTCCCCCTCTGTCTGTTCTCAGAGTTTGGATGGTTACCCCATTTTCTTTTTCAACGATTGCTTTGAAATTTTTGAATTTCTGGAATGCTTCCCCTTTTTCTTTCATGAGAATGGACCACATATAGCGTGAGTGGTCATCTATCAACACGAATATGTATCGGCTTCCACCAGCAGTAGGCGGAGTTATGGGACCGCATAGGTCACCATGGATGAGTTCCAACACTTTGGGAGCTCGGTATGTCGTGGCATGTGGGAATGGTTGTCTTGTTTGCTTACCGTACAAGCAAGATTCACATGTTTCTTTCTCGACCTTGAGTTGAGGTATCCCTATTGCGAGTTCCTTTTTCACCATAACCTTCATCGAATCAGCCCCTATATGGCCCAGTCGTGCATGCCATCTCGTTATCTCGTTTTCTTCACGTAGTTGTAGGCACTTCTGTTCATCGATGTCCATTAGGACCTTATATAGTCGATTTCTTGATCTTGGTGCTCGTACGATTAGATTTCCATCTTTGTCATGAAGTGTGAGATAATCTTCCTTCATCCTTACGTCACATCCTGATTCTGTGGCTTGTCCAAGGCTGATAATATTACTCTTTAGCTCTGGTATAAAATATACATCAGCGAGTATTTTTCTTTTTCCGTTTTGGCCTACCAACAGAATTGATCCTTTGCCTTTAATATCTATTCTTGAGTCGTCTCCAAACCGAACCTTTCCTGTGATTGTGTCATTGAGTTCGTTGAAGTAGTTCTTGTTTCCGGTCATATGGTTACTTGCCCCATTATCTAGATACCATACGCGATCTTCATCATTACCGGATTCAAATTCCTTTGGTTTTATGTTTCGTTCGTTAAGATAGACAACTTCATGCATGATAAGACCATCAGCTTCTTGAGTGTCTTCTTCTTTACTCTCGGTTGCTTCTTGCAATTTTAATAATCTATCCGGACAACTTGAAGCGAAGTGACCAAGTTTATCACATCGGTAACATGTGATTTTTGACAGGTCTCTATTGTCCCAATATGCTCTACCTCGTCCTCTTCCTCTGCCATAGTATCTACCGCCGCGACCACGTCCTCGATATTCACCATGATACTCACGAGATTGAGTTTCCATATTGGCATACATAAGTTTGCTCTGGTTTTCCTGAGTGTTATCTTCTTCATCGCATATACGCTCCTCGTATGTTTTCAATCGTCCGATAATATCTTCAAAGCTTGTTGTGTTTAAATCTAAGACTTGCTCAAGAGAAGCAACAATGTGTATATATTTTTTTCGAGGTAGGCTTTGTAGGAATTTCTTAACAAGTTTTGATTCATCCATGTTCTCTCCTAGTGCAGCTGATTTTGATGATATCTCAGAAAGCTTGCCAACAAAGTCATCAATCTTATCTGTTTCCTTCATCTTTAACCGATCGAACTCGGTCATTAGAGTTTGTAGACGAGCTTCACGAACCCTATCAGCACCAACATGACGTGATTTTATCGCGTCCCAGACCTTCTTTGCGGTGTCTAGTTCTCCTACTTGGAGTATTAAGGTTTCTGGGATAGACTGAAATAAGAGAGTTGTTGCCATGTCGTTTTTTTCTATTTCGTTGGATTCGTTTTCGATAACTTCCCATACCTTGTGAACTTTGAGCAAGATCTTCATCCGTATAGCCCACACCGTATAGTTTGTTGTGTTTAGCATTGGACAACTAATCGAAGATGGTCCTCCATCTTTTGCTCTTGCAGTCGTCGTTGTTATATCTCCCATTGTTTGTTTAAGATTTGGCTCTGATACCAAATATAAGCTTTAAAGATCGTATGAACACACAATAAAGAATAACTCTCTTTATTAACTTGAGAAAATAACTCAAAACTCAAGTTCTCAAACACAATCTCTAAAACTCATAAGTTATGCCACACATTGACATCTCCTTATATAAGAAAGTAGATCTCCTTTTCTCTCTTAACTTATCTAGATAACTCCTAAATAAGATATACTTCCTAATCATAGTTCGATTAGGATTAATCAAGTTTGTACTCTAAGTTATCTTCAAGTTTATTGCCAACAGAGACCGAGGTCATGGAGCGAGCCAAACTCTGAGTGGACAGAAGAAACTGACATCTCCAACAACCAAGCATAATCAAGCTCTAGAATCTGAGGTGTTTGGCAACAAATATTCATACATGTACAAGAGAATTGAAGATATATACTGATATAAGTTTTTCACTGTAGTTTTATATGCAATACATAGTGAGTGGATTGACTATAAAACAAATATACAAAAGATAGCATGTAACAATTTCAAGTATCAGATCCAACGAATGAGTAAACACAATGTGAAACTTGGATTGGTTAAATGTTAATATAAATATATGCCTTTGGCTCTAACCATCAGCCTTGGTTTAAGCGCTTCATTAGAAGTAATTCTCAGCTTTGATGTACTCATAAGTGGTACTCGTACCCACTTGTAGCTGCAAGGTTTCATAGTATAAAAATTGGTGGAATGAAAGAACTAAAATTAGAAATATAACATGTAAGGGGTTTCATAAAAAATGTACTAAGATCATATTAACCCGGCTCTCTTAAGGTAGAGTTTTTAACGTAAAATTTCTTTATTTATTTTTTTTTTACATTTTTCCCGCTAAGAGATGTCTGTTATGGTTCTTATTTAAGAAACGGTTCTTAGGTTTTCTTAGTTAAAAGCTAAAAAAACGTTTCTAAAGTTAAAAACCCCAACTTAAGAGATCCATGTTAATCCTGCTCTATGGCTAGGAATGTGGAATCAACGGCTATTGAAAATGGCTACGATGGTGTAAGCAGCGCGGATCATAAGAAATTGACATTTGATTTGTAACATTTGAGACAATAAGGTACGAATATGTTTAGCTGAAAAACTATTTGGGTCTAATAGGAAAGAAACCAAAGTAAAGAGGGACTATTTATGTAACATATACCGAACGAGGGAGAGTGTTACAAATGTAAAACGATGAGGATGAATCACAAGGAAGGTGCTTCGTCGTCTTCCCGAAGCTTTTAGAAGCAAGGCAGCTCTTGTTATATCCCACGAAGATGATCTCCCCGCGCAAGCTCAAATCCGTTGATTTCTACAGGTTTTGTTTTGCACTTCTGTTATTATAAACTTCAAATCTTCTGTATCAATGAGAATCTACGATTTGCATGCTGATTAGTGGTAAGCTTTAGAGGCGGTTAGGTTTTGCCTAGCATTGTCATGTGAAATTTGACTGTTGAAGTGATGTAAGTGTAGATTCTGGGTGAATTGTATCAAAGTCGTTCAATAACATCTGAGATGTTGCGTTGCAGGAAAATCCCGAGGGATTTGACAGAGGCGAGTCTCTCTGGAGCTGGATTGTCCATTGTAGCAGCGCTCTCTATGCTACTCTTATTTGGAATGGTTTAAGTTTACAACCTTCACTGTATTTGCTTACATTATCACATTCTATGTCAAAAAAATAATGTCACTCATGTTTAGCAAGTTTCAACTCGTTTGTTAATTTCGATCAATGCATAGTTAGGAAAAAAAATGACTGGCAATTTGATTTGACTTTGTAAGTTTCGAACTACAGGAATTGAGTAGTTATTTGGCTGTCAGCACAACAACGTCTATCATTACTGACAGAAGCTCTGATGGAGACTTCTTGCGCATGGAATTTAACATAAGGTGCTCTCTCTCTACTGAGTTTTTTGCCTTTCAACACAGATGTCATATGGTTTCAATTTTTGTAATAGGTTAAAGAGTGCATACACTTTGCTCTACTCTGTTTTGAAACGTTTTGTTTATCTTATCCACGCATTGTTTGTTGAATGCGTACCATCATATATGTCTGGTCCAATCAGAGTCGTGCAAAATTCATCATCTATCTGATAGCAAACTAGTTACGGATTCTCTTTCTTCTGTTTTCTTTGGCAGCTTTCCGTCACTTTCATGTGAATTCGCATCTGTGGATGTCAGTGACGTCTTAGGAACTGTAAGTTTTGGTTTCATCATAAGTTCCTCTATGTGCTTTGGTCCAAAACATAAGTAGTTTTGAAATAGTGTTTTTCTTTCTGAACATCTTTCCATCTGGTCACCTAAAATTTTGACTTGTTCTCTCTTCTGATTTTGCTAGCTTTTGTTTTCAGAACAGGCTAAATGTAACAAAGACAATTAGGAAGTTTTCTATTGATTCGAATTTGAGACCCACTGGTTCTGAGTTTCACTCTGGAGAAGTTTTATCGCACGTTAATCATGGAGATGAGTCTGGTGAAGAATTTGTTGAAGGTTCTGTATCACTTAGTGCCCGCAACTTTGACACATTTTTGCATCAGTAAGTAGTTTAAGTCCCATTGCACATTCGTGCCTAGATGCAAGAATACTAGGAGTATTTTCCTAGTACCTCTTTTTTTTTGCTTCTGTTGACAACATATCAATCATATATTTTGCAGGTATCCAATCTCGGTTGTTAACTTCTATGCTCCTTGGTGCTATTGGTGTAATCTCCTGGTAAACTTACCCTGTATTTGGTGTCTTCGTCTCTTATATATTCTAGTTGTCACAGCATATTTTCGATCTGAAACCACATTGTGCTGCTTGTTTGTTGGCAATGGTCATATTAGCGGTTTTACTAGAGATGATCCTACATATTTAGTTCCTAGGACGAGCTTAGACTACAATATACTGTACCTAGTCAATCTTTCCTGAGAATCATCTTTGGCTGTAATCGTAATAAGTTCCTCATGGAAAGACTACATTTATCCATGGCTCAAGTTGATTTTGAATATAAAACTTAGAAAAGTAGATTGGTTTTTAGTGGCACATTATGCACAGTAAAGTGGTAACTTTGCTGAGCTTACTTACTTGAAGACTATAACTTTAGTCTCCATTTTCAGAAACCATCATGGGAGAAAGCAGCAAATCAAATAAAAGAGAGGTATGCCACTATACTCTGTAGATAAAGAATCTATGATACTAATTTTTTCTAATAACTTTCTTGTTTATGGTAGATATGATCCAGAAATGGACGGACGTGTTATTTTGGCAAAAGTTGACTGCACTCAGGAAGCTGATCTCTGTCGGAGGTAGATCCTATCATATTTGACTTGTTTTTTGATCTTGGCTTAAGCTACGAAAATAACTTTCTCTACCTTGCAAAAATTACCATAGAAAGCTTTTTCAGTGTGCATAATATAACCAAGAGCAGCTATTACACTCGTCTCCACGGAATTCTTCATTTAAATTTGTGCAAAAAAATGGAATTGAAACTAAAATTCTGTATAATGCATTCTCTGCTATCCTATGCCAGCTCTAAGATATTATTTATTCTCATAGTTTTCCTCTGAAAATGACTCCAGGAATCACATACAAGGGTATCCATCCATTCGGATATTCCGCAAAGGCAGTGATCTTAGGTAATAGGATGTAACTCCTAGTTTACTTGTTTTCATATAATGCACAATCATAATTTTCTCAATTCTTGTGAACTCTATATTCTCCACTTGTTTTCTTTCCTCTTCTTGATTCTCTTGCTTAATAGGGATGACAATGCACACCACGATCATGAATCGTACTATGGAGATCGTGATACAGAAAGCTTAGTGAAGGTAGTTATTGTTCTAGGTTTCCTTTCAACATCTTTTCCTTGTCCCTTGGACAAGTTAAACAAAAGTTGGTTTTTGTGCCTCATTTGTAGCTTATGTCTGAATATTTTGCGTTCCCCTATAGATGGTGATAGGTCTGGTTGAACCAATCCATCTAGAGCCCCAAAAACTAGCATTGGAGGACAAATCAGACAATGCATCGAAAACATTAAAGAAGGCACCTTCTACAGGAGGATGTCGAATTGAAGGATACATGCGTGTAAAGAAAGTAAGCTTTTGATGAGGACAAATTACTCTTGCTTCGTCTGTTTGCCTTTTATATCGCTTAAAAACTTGAATAGTTACTTTCCAATGGTCTCTGCAGGTTCCAGGCAACCTAATGGTTTCAGCTAGCTCGGGATCTCATTCATTTGATTCTTCTCAGATGAATATGTCCCATGTCGTCAACCATCTTTCATTTGGACGGAGGATTTTGCCTGAAGCATTTGCTGATTTAAAGCACTTGGCACCGTATCTCGGCGGAAGTCACAACCGTTTGGACGACCGCTCCTTCATAAACCAAAATGATATTGGCCCTAATGTTACCGTAAGTTTGTATAGTTCACGAAACAGTACTATTAAAATAATCTGTGTCTGCTTTCTTGGAATGCTTTAAGGTGTTGTTTTCCATGGACAGATCGAGCATTATCTTCAGATAGTAAAGACAGAGGTATTGAAAAGCAATGGACATGCATTGATTGAGGAGTATGAGTACACATCACATAGCAGCGTTGCTCATAGTTACTATTTACCAGTCGCCAAGTTTCACTTCGAGCTCTCACCGATGCAGGTAGGGTTTAACATTCTTTTTGCTGCGGCCTACTCATAACTGTTACACATACTCTGCTAATCTCCTTTCTGTGGTTGCAGGTTCTCATAACAGAAAACTCGAAATCCTTCTCACACTTCATTACAAACGTATGCGCCATTATCGGTGGTGTCTTCACGGTTAGTAGAGAACTTAGAAGCATCTTCTTCTTGTTTATAATTCATTAAGACATCCCTATGACTCGTGTTTTTTTATCCCTTCTTCTCCAGGTTGCGGGAATCTTGGATTCTATTCTCCACCAGACAATGAAACTGATCAAAAAGATTGAACTTGGTAAAAACTTTTGAAGGTTTTCTTCCGTTTTCTATGTAATGAATCCAATTTTTTTTGTTATCTTTACACAACAAGATGAGACAAAACCAGAAAGTTAATATATTAGGAAAATGTTTATCCTTTGTAGTATTTTCGATAAATCTCAAAAGCCCTTGGACGTTTAGTTAACTTGTCAAGGGTCACAAGTTCACCGGCAATGTCAATTACTTCAGTTTAGCCCTTTTCTTTGGCACCCAGCTGATTAGAATCACTACAGGGAATAAGATCTTAAATCTTAATTTCGAAATTAGAGCCATAGGATATCATAGAGACACTGAAGCCGTAAAGGTTTCTTAACATTAAAGAAAAGATGAAAGTTGTAAGGGTTCCAAAACTGAAAGTAACCGAGTTGATAAATTGCAAAACGCTAGTAATCCAAAACCCAAAATACAAATAACAGATTCGCAGATAAAATACTCAAGCAGTGATCTCCTTCTTGAGTTT
This sequence comes from Moricandia moricandioides, assembly GCA_905132885.1. Taxonomy (NCBI): domain Eukaryota; kingdom Viridiplantae; phylum Streptophyta; class Magnoliopsida; order Brassicales; family Brassicaceae; genus Moricandia; species Moricandia moricandioides. Next base: position 126,086 of record CAJHQQ010000849.1, on the reverse strand, counting down.
TGCAAGTTCTTGCCTGACAACACCAGCTTTCTGCAAACAAACCAAACCAACAATCCAATTAACATTTCAGTTTTTAACACTTAGATTTCTCAAAACTCTTTTTACAACACTGACCTTGATTTTGGCCAACATGATCTTGAACCTATCAAAATCATTGAGGCTAGCCCTACGCTTCTGGACGATAAGCTTCCTACCCCATGAACTCTTCTCCCACTTGTTCTTCACGTCTGTAAAAAAAAAACTTCCCAGGTTTAGATGACAACACTTACCAAACTTTCAACATTACAATATTAAAGAGCAATAACACTCACCAGCTTTCTCCATAGCCTCGATCAAAGCCTTCTTCTTTGGCACGCGGTTGATCTCAATCACGATGTCTGTAAGAGACAACCTCTTGAAATTCATCTGGATCCTCTCCATATCAGGGGCATCTACTAAAGCCTAAACGAAAAGAATCCAAACCAGGGTTCCACATCAACACAAGTCTAGTAAAGGTAATGACTTTATAGTACCCATCCGCAAATTAATTAGAATTAATCAAATATCGACCAAGACTCATTCAAGAAACAGGCAACTTGTAGCTGGTTCAAATACACAACAACAAAAAAAAAGACAAAACCTTTGTCATGTATGAATACGAATCAAATTACCCTGTTCTGGTCAACAACGTCGACGATAACGACGAGCTTTCCATGGTCCTTTCCGTAGTTGACAAGTGCAACTCTCCCTATCTCCACGTACCTCTTGAAAACCTGAGCAATTACAAACACTCATGAGATCTTACAACCTCGGTCGATGATAAAGAGATAAAGCTTCACTTGAATGGAGACACGTGAACCCTAATCACACGGAAGCATCAAGAAGAAAGATGTTCGGAAATGTATGTCTCACCATTTTCGCCGCCGGTAGATTTGAAGGTGAGAAGCTAAGTGGAACGAGCAACAGCTGAAGCGTCTAGGTTTTTTTTGCTGATGAGACTATATAAACGTAGCTACTTTAGGGTTTTCAATTTTGGGCCTTAAGTTTTTAAAATATAGGCCCATAGATGAATGGTTTACTAATATCAAAAGCCCAATATTTAGGGTATTTGTTTCGTCCCATACGTTAGACTCGTCCCTAGACCCTAGCTATGCCTATGCTCTTGCGTTCTCTACTGCTCTCGGGCCATCTTTAACCTGGATCTCTTAACATGGGATTCTTAATTTTTTTGTCTTCTTTTTAATATTTTTTTTTTTTAACATTTTTCCGGATAAGAGACGTCTCTTATGTCTCCTATTTAAGAGACGGTTCTTAAGTTTTCTTAGTTAAAATTAAGAAACAGTCTCTTAAAAAATAAAAACCCTTAGTTAAGAGACCTGCATTAATCCTACCCTCAGGTGACTGGGAACTTGGATGCTAAGGAAACATGTCATGTAGCCATTAAAATTCACGTCAAATATCTAATAGGTTACTTCAATGTCTTTTTTTTTTTTGATTAACTGGGATAGACCAACTTATTTTCAGATGATATCATTGACAAATAGTCTAGTTCCAAGTTTCTAATGAGATCTAATACATGGTTCCATACTCATCTGGTCAAAATGTTATTTCTAAAAACAATTGTTTGTCACTCTGTCAAACAAAACAAGTAGAGTCTTTATTCTGTTGTTTACTCTTTCTTTTTTTGCATAATTGCATTGGTAATCTGAAAAAAATCTTGGAGCCTTTACTACACTCAACATATAAACAATAAACATATATATCTTGTTTTTCTCATCATCTTCTAGACCAAAAGCACCATTATAATAAAGGGCAATAGTGTGTATTAACTGAGAATCAATCTGCATCAGTTCCTTTTGATTAATGGATACAAGAAAAATCTTTGAACAGAGATATACAAATGTTATCTTCAAGTTCCTTAACCATGCATGGCTAAACAGTAAGCAATCAACTAAAGCAAACCTAAACACTGCTTAAAACCGATCATTCATCACAAGAAACGTTGTGATCACGAGGAGAATCAAGGGCAAGAATCGGCTACATGATAACCTCTCCCCATAACTCTTCTTAGGGAAATACTTAGGAAGCTCACATTCTTCACCATTAAAGAAAACTCTCTTAGGGAACCCATCTCCTCCTGGAATATTCAAACTCCCCAAATGCTTTTTAAACGATATAACTGATTGCATTTTCCCTGGAACCTGAGGGTCTCTCGCAGGGTTCGACCCGTTGGTGAGACCAATCAAGAAGTTCATACCACGAACTCCTTGAAAGAAAATGGTCTGGTTCTTAGGTGGAACTCTTGTCCCATTAAACGAGTAAACATTCTCATACCCTAAACCAACTTTACCCAAATCCACAGCAGCAAACCAGTCCTCCACTGCATTAGCTCCCCAGTTAAACAACGTTACCCTCGCAGACCATCCATCAGCGTAGTCCGAGTTAACATGCCAGTTTAAGCTGATTCCACAGTTGTCAGGACAAGGAAGCTTCTTTGGAACAGCCATGTGTTTCCTCTTCGCCCATACTTTTGCCTTTAACGTCCTGTTCTCAAACGGTACCAAGAGGGTGTCGGGAGGGAGGAGAAGCGGTCTTGCATTGGCGTTGCAAGTGTCGGTGTCTATGTCTCCACAACCGCAAGCACAAGTGTTGCAAGGGATGGCTGAGTCGTTGTAGAAGGCTGAGTAAGAGACGCAGCAACGAGCAGCTTTAGGTTTAGGCTTTGTTATGTTGCAGATGACTTGCCAGCTAGCGATTGCGTAGGTGGTTGCTTGGAGACCACTCGGGTCAGGGAACCCGGTCGCGTCCACCCTTATAGGTGGTCCACATTTGTACTGCGGATTGACTCTACCATCGATCTTCCAATGCTGAGGAGGGAAGAATGCTGTTCTGTTCTGATCTGGTGGCACCTTGTATACCTAAACCAAACACATCCAAACCTGTTTTAGACCAAACCCTATACCATTATAGACACAACCGGATGAAACATTCGTTATATTTTAAAGAACATTACATATGTCATTTGGCTTCCAAATTATAGAATTTTTTAATATTAAAGTTAAGGTAAAAATGTTTATGATTCGTCTATCTATACCGAAAAAATTATAAATAATCTGTTTTAGTGCAAACCTGTAACTGGAAGATGGCTCTAGACTTAGAGGAATCCATAAGAGCTGGCAAGAGAGTTCCATTCTTGCAGCAGAAAGGCAACTTCCCGATGAGTTTATCGTCTTTACGCTCAGCTGGTAAGTCTTTGATGATCGGTTTCTTCTGGCAAGTAGCTACCTGAGAGAAATCAAGATCCCCATAGAACTGTCCTGCCTTGCTGTGCAAGCATTCCGAAGGGTTTTTCTCGGCTGCGTAGGCTCCACGCAACGAGTGTATGAACTCGCCTCTCATCCACTCCCATGTCAAGTTCCAATGGTCTAACCGTCCCAAAGGACTATCGTTGTCTATAGTTACCTGCGCCATGTAGTTGCTAGTGTAGGCTTGAAGAACATCATAGATTATATTCAGGTCGCCGTGTTGTCTACGCATAAACTTGGTTTTCTTCTTTTCTTTGGCTTTAAACTTTGGATTCCTCTTGCAACAAACTTGCATTGTACCACCTGACCAGAAAACAAAACCGGAAGAATCAAAAACCAGACATAACCGAATGTTTCTTCGGTCGCAAGAAACTAAGAGGAGCTAGGGTTTATATACCTTTAGAATTAGCAGCAGGGCATTCCCATCCATCATTTACGAGCTTGATCGTTCTCGGCAGTGGCGTAGCCGTTCCTCTACCACCAAAAAGCGTTCCGGTGATCTCGATATTAGTTGAGATCTGAGTGAGATCACCAGCTGTTTCTATCGAAGTCTTTAGATCTGTATTGGGAGAACCAATGAACGTTGTCCCATTACTTGCGTCGTAAGGAAAGTCACCATCCGATGAGACAGCTCCCGTGGCAGAAACAATGATCTCTCTATGTCGGTAACCTACGAACATCTCCCAACCTTTGACCTCTTCAGTTCCCGTGTTGACGATCATGGCCGTTGCTTTGAACGACCAGGCTTGAGCCGTAACGTTTTTGGTCCGAGGATATAGCTTTTCTCGGCCGCCGGAACTGTAGGACATGTAAACTCCGTTGCAACGGGCGAGACCTGGTGGAGGAGTGTCTTTCTTCTCGGCATCTTCGCCGTAGTCTTGAGCTAGAGATGGTGTCGGAAGCAGAAGAAGGTTGATTATAGGTAATAGAAAGAGAGCAAGGTTTAAATGAACGTAACGTATCTTATTCATCTCAACCGTGTTTTCTAAATCTCTTAGGGCAAAAGAAAGAGAAAATAGAGAAGAAGAAGAAGAAGAGATGGTCAGAAAGCTTAAGCGAATTAGAGAGGCAGAGCATAACGGTTTCTCTTCCTCTAGTTCTTCCCTGTTTCCCCGGAGAAAACAGAGATTAATTAAAGGAGAAAAAACGTAAATTATATATCACACTAATGTAAAATTTGAGTAAACCGGACCTGAACAAATTGTGTTTATATCTTGATGATACACATACAGACACCGAGTCTGAAACCTATGGGACATGTAAAAGATTAATATATATATTCATGTTCAGGATCTCAATTTAGAAAAACCAGAACAAGGTCTATGTATCATCCAGTTTAAATGACTCACTAAACCCTCTGTTTCCAATATGAGTTGCCTCTGGTAAATTAATGAGCCAGCACCAGTTCAAATGTTCTATTGAATTAGCCTCTTCGTATTCTGAAGAAAATAACAAAAGAAGAACAGTAGTAACGAACTGTAATTAGAAAAAAAGCATTATAGCTCTTCTTGGTAAGAAAGATATTTGGAGAAGAGATGAAGTCAAAGAAGAATTCTTAACGATCTCATATCACACAAGTAGCAAGAGTAACACAAAGAACATACTATAGTAGTTCCAAAATAAACCAGAAACAAGATATCATCAAAGAGGAGCTTGTGTAGTGATAACAGTAGAGCAGAATAAAGAAAACAGCCTAGAGACAATGCAGCTCAGAAACCATGGATCTTGATGTTGTCCTTCTTCACAAGGCCAGCCTGTTCCATGAACAAAAGGAAGGGAAATAAGATACAACAATGTTTTAGTTAGCTTGTCCGTGAAAGTGTGTTGTTATTATACCTGGACTATGAACGTGGAGACGTTCTTCCTCTGGTCTCCTTGAAGCTGAATAACCTACACATTACCACAATTAAGAGAAAGCACATATGTAAAGGACACTATTTAAACTGCTAACTACATTGTTGGAATGGTAATATGCTAAAAAACACGCACCTGTCCCAGTTCGGAGTCTTGAACCACAGTTCCGTTGCAACAAAACTCTTTCTTGAGATCCTTAAGTATCTTGGTGTAGCTGAACTCTTTCTTCAGCCCCTGGACGGTTGTCAAGCTTTTCCTACCATTACGCTGCTGAACACGAATGTGGACGTACTCCTTTGTTCCCGCACCTGAGTCCTCAGCATTCGCATCAGCAAACGGGTCTGCGTGGAAATCCAAAAGAAACTCATTAGCTCCTATCAAACTCCAAAACATGAGAAACTTTTACAGAACCCCATGCTCCAATATGAGCCAGATAAGACCATAACTCAAATTCATGTTTGGAACTTACCGAAGGCAGTAGGGACCTGGGAATCAAGTTCAGACATGAAACTCTGTTGATCTGATGGGCAAAAGGGACAAGGAAGCTGAGACCTGAATCAGAGCACCAACGTCACATAAGAGGAAGGGTCAAACAAAACACATCATAGAAGATGAAAGCGTTAAAACCAAAGTATTGTAAGAGTAAACATAACAAACAATAAACGCACAACAATTCTAGTACGAGTCACCTTCAATTAGAGATTATTAATTAACAAAAACTACAGAAATTAACTCTAAATTATCATATCCCACGAAACTAGTTAAGCAGATCCACTTGAATTACACAAAAGAAGACATAAAGCCATCAAATTTCGAAGGAGATCAAATCAAGATCCGATTTTTCTAATTCGATAGATCATATACAAAAGCTCGTGTCCAATCACACGGATCGGGCGACGGAAGCAGATTACAGCTCGAAATCACAGAAAACAAAGAACGATGAAAAACGAGGAGAGAAGAAGGAGAATTGAACCTGATTCGAGGATTAGGGTTTCGAGGATCTGATAATAAAAGAAGAGAGAGAGAGAGAAAAAAAGGAAACCCTAGATTCGGATAAAGTCTGAAACTTGTGTTTCGGGTGGAGAGAAAGTTACGAGAGGAGGAAGAGGTGGTAATATAAAAACTATAGTATTTTGCAATCTCTTGGGTTTGGGCTTTATATTTGTCTTCTTAGTGGGCTTGGGCTTCCTAAATGTAAGAATGGTTGGACATTCGATCTTCTCGGGAAGCTGGAGTCCATCAATGTCTTGCAGGTGCCAGGTGCTCGTGTCTCAACGTGTTTCAGACAGCCTCAACTCAACCCGGTTTCGTTTGGCTCTGTTTCGGTTCACCTATAAATACCAAACAACCTTTCACTTGTCTTCACGCAGAAACACACGTACACAAATAAAAAATGGCGAACAAGATAGACGACTAGTGGTCATCAATGATAAAAATCATCCACTGGAAACGAACTTAATCTGCTAACAAACGCTTTGTTCGATATGCTTCGGTATATACAGACCCGGCTCTAGGGGGTGCTGATGGAGCAAAAGAACTGGGTCCAACAATTTTTTTAAAAAATTTAGAGAGTTTTTGGGGCCCTAATTTCAGAAAAAAATTAGAAAAAGGGCCCAAATTTTATAAAATTTCTGATTGTAAAGATAAATTAATGATTTTTTTTTCCTGCACCGGGCCATTAAAAAGTTTGAGCCGGGCCTGGGTATATATACGTATTTAATTAAATCTCTCAGCCAAAGAAAACATCAAATAGCTAGCCTACACGTTGTAGTTGAAGCTATGGCTCAGAGTTTTCCTATTGATTTTAGATGCTCCGTTTATTTTAAGAGTTTATTACTCCCAAGATCACTTTTTCACTTTTGAATTGCACAATAAGTCACATTGGGCCTGAAACATACTTTTGTCTTGTGCAAAGACATCCACACCCCGAGATAAGACAAAACTATGTTGTCTGATCAATTGATGCAAAAACCGAACCAAACCATAATAACCCATATCTGAGACAAAAAGCGATTTCCACGCCAAATTAAATCATTTGCCCTAACCCCCTTTCCCCATCTCAACGTCGACTTCGAACATCACAAAATTCTCAAAAAAATCTGCTATTCAAAAAGAAAATCTAGGCAAATCCAGAGATTTCTTTCTGATTTCTTCTTGAGTGGTTACCCTTACAGTCACTTTCATGGCCAAGCTCAGAGTCCGTAGATCAATGGCCGCCAACATGCAAGGTTAGTTCTTTTTGTTCCAGAAAAATCGATTTATGGCTCTCATCTCTTTTTTCTGAGATTCAATCTTACTTTCCGACCCCTAATGAACTAATGAATCGATTTATACACCAGGGAATGAAGAAGTTGACCCACGGCTCCCACTGAGATTGTTCGCTACCGATAGGTTCCCCTCTGCTCGACTAAATGTATACTCGAAACCAGACATTCTTCCGTTCATTAGACATCTCCTTCGTGGAACCCCAGAGTTCGAGAAAATAAAAGCTTCTTGTTTTGGGAAGTTATTCGACATACCTGCTCGTGAAAGCCCGGTTTCTTGTAAACTGATCCACGCTTTCCACGGATCCCCCGTCCACGGATCCCCCGTCCACGGATCCCCCGTCCACGGATCCCCCGTCCACGGATCCCCCGTCCACGGATCCCCCGTCCACGGATCCCCCGTCCACGGATCCTCCGTCCACGGATCCCCCGTCCACGGATCCCCCGTCCACGGATCCCCCGTCCACGGATCCTCCGTCCACGGATCCCCCGTCCACGGATCCCCCGTCCACGGATCCCCCGTCCACGGATCCCCCGTCCACAGCTCCCCTGTCCACGGATCCCCGGTCCACACTTCCCCTGTCCACGGATCCCCTGTCCACAGGTCCCCTGTCCACAATTCCCCTGAACACAAATCCTCTGAACACAACTCCACCGAACACACTTTCGAACAACGGTCTCCTGTCCAAAGCCTTACTAAACATAATTCTCCAGAACACACATCAACAGACCCCACAACACCACACATTGTCCCCAAACCAGGCCCCTCCTCCACCCCTTCTATTAAACCACTTTCTGCCATCTATGACATCAGCTCTCATCCTAATAGCTTCCCCCTGCAGAACCTACTATTTCAAGGCATTAGTCCTGACACCACATCAAAGGATAAACCAAAATGGGACACGCATGTGGTACGAGTTGTCTTAATAACCAAGACAAAGATACGAGTTGCTTTCCAAAAATTATGTCGCCATCATCAAGCTGTAGTTTTCAATCTTAACCATTGGATTGTTTTGTGCTTTTAAAATCCTGTGGCCAGAAATGAGACACACTACTCCAAAAATCTACCACAAGTTTCCTTAAACCAGACATAAAGTTACCTAAACCAAAATATAAACCAGACTATTGGTTTGCTTTTGGTTAATTGAAGGACAAATCTGTCTACCTTTTCCCTTAAAAACTAAAAAAGGTATCTTCAAGTTAAATGTGACTTATCTTGTTAAAAAAAAGTTAAAAGTGACTCTAAGGGTAACCAACTCTTATTTTAACTTCCGACTATTTTTGGAGTGTGCGATATTTTTGTGGCAGGTAAAAAGTTCTTTAAAGAATGTGTAGCAAACTCGTCTATAGTGTGACCGGATGGCTAAAACTGATATCTAACATAAAAACTGATACGTAACATTTTAAAATGATTGTTGTCTCTAGTGAGATTTCTCTAATGCTTAAAACTATAGTTAAATACTAATATATATATATATATTGAGATCTCCAAAGCTTAGAACCATTTGATAAAGGTGGTCTAAGGCCATCTACCGAGTCTCTTAAGATGGGGTTCTTAATTTTTTTGTCCTCTTTTTAATTTTTTTTTTTTTTACATTTTTCCGGATAAGAGACGTCTGTTATGTCTCTTATTTAAGAGACGGTTCTTAAGTTTTCTTAGTTAAAATTAATATACGGTCTCTTAAAAAATAAGAATCCCTTGTTAAGAGACCTGCATTAATTATGCCCTAAGAGATACCAGAAAACGTGAATGTAAAGAAAGAGGAAAACGTGGACAAAAGAGCCCCATGTTTGTTAGTACATATATTTGAGGCAATTCCTCCCATACCCCTAAGTCTCAACTTCTAATCTCTCTAGGACACATTTCTTTTTTTAATTTTATATGTCAAACGAAAAAACATAAAATTATAATTGAAACGTGAATATTTTTTATTTGATTTATAGAATTTGATAAAAATATTTCAAAAATCAAAAACCTTTTTTTCCATATTTTCACGAAAATCATCAAAATATGATTAAAAACAAGTTTAAAATATTTTTTTTTTCGAATTTGAAACCTATAGAATTTAAATATTTACCCATGGGTTCACCCATCCATTGGGGGGGTTAGGGTTTAGTTTTGAACACCGGATAGGATTTAATTTGGGGGTTTAGGTTTTGATTAAAAAAAGAATTATGAAATAGGGGTATAAGAGATCACACGAGCCCATAGGAGATTACCTCTAAAAAAATAGGGGTACAGGAAAAGTTGACTCCATATTTTATACCTTGGGCCTTGTCAAGTCTCAACTCAAGTCTCTTTCTCACAGGCGTCGTCTTCGCACCTTGGTTGAAGATGACCTTAAGGGTTTAAAACTTAGAGCCCCAATTACAAAATAGACATAATTTCTAAAAAATAAACTATTAGATAAACAGATATATGTAAACTATAAAATAATAGGTTCATAATATACACTCAAGCTGAAAATAAATCTGCCCACAAAAGCAGAATTCACTTCTAATGAAAAAAAGACAAAAGAAAATTTTGCCCACAAAAGAAAGTAGAGTATTTCAGAGTTTAATTATATATAGTATTTTAAATTTGAATACTTTAATATTAAAATAAATCAATTTTCAATAAACAGAAAACAAACTCAACTTACTTTAATTGTATTTCAACTTTGTATTCTGTATCGGTGTATAAAAGGTGGCGTCGGCAATGCATATATCCTCTAAGACCATCATTAACCTTATAACTTTTAATAGATTTTTTTATTTTTTTAACTAAAAGAAAAATTAAAAAAGTAAATCAATCTTTGGTCTACCACATGTCCATGAACAGTTGAAAAAATTCACCAAAATCGGTTTTTAATTAACACAATTAAAGAATGATTTTTTTACAAAAAATAGAGTTCACCCTTAAAAACTCAGTTAAAAATCTGCGTTAATGATGCCCTAATACCAAATACATCCCGCACATCTCTTATTAGAAGACGAACAAGTAAGGATGTATTCATTTTATATATTGCATATAAATAACACAGTTTCTGAAACTCTTCAAAATTCAGAATTGTTCAAAATTCCTTATCCACAAACAAGAAAGACAATAAAGAAGGAAACCACCACACACACACAAACTGTGTGCATCTGACATCTCATCTTCCTTGATTCTTCACATCACCGTTGTTTGCCACGTGGAATTTCCCCAATAGCGAAGCATGCTACATATGCACAATCTCCTCCTCACATCATTTTTTACACCATTTGGTTATACATTTTTCCAGAATTAACTTACACAAATGGGTCAAGCCAGAGCCACATACGGCACAAGTTTTTTTTTTAAACAATATATTTACAAATTAAGAATTAAGAATTTATGATCCAAGTAAACAGTATCGCCATTTTTGTATTTTTAAAATTCATTATTAGCTTATCGTCCATCGCAAAAGCATGCTAAACACAAATGTTTTGGATCACTTTAGAAAGAGAAGTGGTTGAGGTGGGACCCATTAGACTTGTATTAAGGTCCAGGCATATCCCAGGTGGGCTCACGTGGCTCCTAAGCCCATTAGGCATCCATACCAATGAACTTCTTTTGGGATTCATTTTTTTTTTTTTATTATTAAATTTTTTATTTTTTTTTTGTTTTTTTCTTAAAAAAAAAATAGATCAATCGCGGGCCGTCACGTGTCGTGGGACCCGCGGAACAGTGGTAATACGGATTCACCAGAAAAAACCCCAAAACCACATGTTCATCAATGTTTATCTAGAAAACTGTGTGAACCTTCACTTGCTCTTAATAAACTTATTCGTCCACGCAGGACGGAGCAGAATCTCGCTCTCCTACTCCCAAGGCTGAGATCTCGCCACGTCATTTCCTACAAAATATCTCGAATATTCAACGATGAGTTTGTCGCCACGTAAAACGGCGCGCTGCGCATGTAATATATTAAGTGTTTTTTTTCAAATTAAATAAACTAATAGTAGTACATATGAAACCAGAGCTTAATGCAAAATAAAATAAAATAGATGTGCTACTTATTTAATAAACGAGGATCGAAACCAAAAACCAAACTCGTTTGACATTCTTGTCTAGATTGGTAGAAAATGAACATAATAAAACCTAACGACTGACACATCAATGGAAAAGACATAAACTCCAAATTTCAATTAAATGATTAAGTCTTCCATCAAGAGAGGTTTTGTTCGTTTTCTTTGTAACTATAATTTGTGATTAGGATTATAAATCGTTGGTTTGTTAATGATTGAACCATTCTTGTAATTAATTCAATACTTTAAGAAAGAAAGCATAGTTAAATGAAAAATGAGATGGTTCCTGACCACAGAATAATAAGAAGCATTGTGAAACCAAAAAAGACGAAATTAACCTCAAAAGAAGAATTGAATCACAGAAAACTCGCGGCGAGAATCATCCGTCTGCTGTTCTGCAACTTGAACTTTCCCCTTTATTATTTCTCTGTCCCCAGAAAAAATAGAAAACACCAAAAAAGAGACAAAAGAAAACCTTCAGAATCTTGAATAGTGAACTTAATGGGGAGGAAGAAGTGTGATTTATGCGACGGTGTTGCACGAATGTATTGCGAGTCAGATCAGGCGAGTCTTTGCTGGGGCTGCGACGTTAAAGTTCACGGCGCTAATTTTCTTGTCGCTAAACACACGCGCTGTCTTCTCTGCACCGCATGTCAGTCCCTTACGCCGTGGAAAGCCACGGGGCTTCGTCTCGGTCCTACCTTCTCCGTCTGCGATTCTTGCGTCGCTCTTAAATCCGCCGCCGGCGGTGGAGGCGGTGTTAGGATTGTGTCGGATAATAGGAGTCAGGAGATCAATGGTTCCGAGCACGAAGTGGATCGGCATGACGACGGTGATAGCGCCGAGTCGTACGATGATGAAGATGAGGAGTACAGTGATGACGATGAAGACGTTGTCGAGGAGGAAGCGGAAAATCAAGTCGTGCCGTGGTCTGCGGAAGCGGCGGCGCAACCGCCTCTTATGATGAAAAGGAAGAGGGATTGCTCCGATGTACGGATCTATCCTTTTCCGGTTACACAATCTCAAGTTCTGTCTTTTTTGGATTTAATCATTATTTTTATTTTAAATGCAGGACGAGATCATAAGCTCTTCAGCTGAAGAGTCAAACTATTCTCCACCGTTAAAGCGACCGTCAAGACACGAACCCGCGTTCAAATCAACGGTTGAAATTAACTCTCTTACCAGATTAGAAGGAGAGGGCACATTAAACGGCCCCGTTGTTTAATCTCCCTCATCGTCGTCTCTGATCGTTGCCATCTCCTGAACGAGGAGAAATCTTAGCCGTTGATTCTCCATTTTCCGCTTTGGTAAATCATCACCGTCCATTTCTGAAATTCTAACAATACTTGTTTTAGTGATGAGGTAGTTAATAGTCGTCGTGCAACATTGTATTTGATCTATTAATATCATTATTATGTTGTTGTCTTCTTTTTTTTTTTTTTATCTTCGTGACTAATTTGGATTCGTATCATCGTATGTATTGAAATGCGTTTTACATTCGAGATTTCATACTTTGATTATAAGTTTTTGGCTGATTCTATGGATCAAATGAATGGGTGAGAATGGTGACAAATGGATATGCATAATAACTAAATATAAAATATATGATTGTGGTTTGCATTGCTATATCGACCACACAAAAATAAAAATTGTGGGGACTACATAACTTTTAAAAAATATAAATTTAGATATTTATGGATCTTTCATACATACACCATGAACATTGAACCTGTCATATCTGTGGAGTGTGCGAACTGTTTTCAATGGTCCAAGAAGATAATGACAAGCTTCTTATCTCATCATCTTCCTGGTTCACATGATGTATCCTCTTTATACACTATACTATTCTGGAAAAAAACAAACACAAATTCTGATCGTACCAAAACATCATTCTTAATCGGTTAATCCCATTGCCACGATAAATGGATATAAGTACAAAAGTTTTGTTAGGAAAAATTCGGTGGCTTTCACAATCAAAGCAGTGACTAATCGTCAAAGCATTCAAGCTTTTAGTCCATAGTTCCACCGGTCTTTATCCCAAACGTTGAGTTTGACAATTAGTTTTAAACTTTAACACTTAATTAATTACGTAATGTGTATTTACACGGTATCATAAAATTAAGAATATAATTCACAACAAACACAGGAGACTTGTTTGATCAAATAATCGTCAAAGCATTCAAGCTTTTAGTCCATAGTTCCACCGGTCTTTATCCCAAACGTTGAGTTTGACAATTAGTTTTAAACTTTAACACTTAATTAATTACGTAATGTGTATTTACACGTTATCATAAAATTAAGAATATAATTCACAACAAACACAGGAGACTTGTTTGATCAAATAATCGTCAAAGCATTCAAGCTTTTAGTCCATAGTTCCACCGGTCTTTATCCCAAACGTTGAGTTTGACAATTAGTTTTAAACTTTAACACTTAATTAATTACGTAATGTGTATTTACACGGTATCATAAAATTAAGAATATAATTCACAACAAACACAGGAGACTTGTTTGATCAAATAACTTATGTCAGATTGAGAAAATGCTAATCAACATCGATCTTGTAGTATCATATGGTTTACAAAATCAGATTGATGAATAAAGATAATAATCCCGAGAGGGTATCTGTGGTTCATACCGGCTATTTAATTAAACAATGTTAAAATCATTAAAAAAGAGGACTGAGAATAATAATACAGAGGAGATTCCAGAGACCATGATTCCAAAAGATAGCAGAAAGCACACACATAAACACACTCCTCTGCACAACCCTTTCTTTCCATCAATCAGTTTCCTGAAAGGTTTAGACTTTTTTTTTTTTTTGAATTATTAAGAGGTTCGGGCCGAATCACTAATCTCTCAAGTCCAAAACAAAACCACAACATGTAAACCTAACCACAAAGAATACATATAAACAGCTTCCTTAGTACCTCCAGGAGCAGCAGGACCGTCACGATCATCGCTGATAATCACTAACAGAGCCAAGCTTCCCGTCACTCCCCTTCTTCTCTACCACCCATGATCACAGCACTAAGACCAAGCCTCTCTCTCTCTCTCTCTCTCTCTCATATCATGATCCTTCACTATATGAACCTTGTGAGGAAACCCACCTTCCTTCAACGGCTTCGCGTTGAAATCCTCCTCGCTAGGTGGGCGTTGAAGACCTGCTGAATCAGGAGACTGAGTTTGGAGCGGGAGAGGTCCCCTGTCCGCGCCAAAGAGAACAAAGGTGGGAGAGACGTGGAGGATGACGGCAATGTTCAAAGAATAATCTTCTTTGAACAAACGTCCCGAAAATTCTACCCAATTGTTTTGGTTACAAAGAAAACTTAATAGATTCTCTAGAAGTTTTTTTCTGAAAACTTATAAAGTAGTTAATCACAATTTACAAAACTAACATCTGATTGACTATAAATTTTAGATTATTTTTGAAAGAAGTCATAAATTAAAAACATTGTTTTGTCGAAAAAAAGAGTCCATGGCCTCTTACGCTTATTGTGCCACACGCTTATCTTAGAAGTCCACAAAGGTGATATCTCCATCGCCTGGCCTTCCAAAGATAAGAATTTCATAAGTGACCTTCCACCAACGCTTTTTCAAGCTAAGGTTCCCATTCTCTAACAAATACTTCACCACATTTTTCTCTTCTTCTGTTCCTTTATACGCAATCCACTCAACAGTTTCAAGACTGGACATCAAACATTCAGGAATACAACTCGGTCGCTCCCAGTTACTCCGGACATGTCGAGAATTTTGGCAGCTGTATCTCTGAGATCAACAGTGAAACAAAACAAAAAGAAAGTTAAAATTTGATATATTGAAGATGCGCAACGTCATCTAGGTTTCAAACCATTGCATACCGTTTGAGAGAGCCTAAGAGCTCGGAGTTTAGGAGAATGTTTGAGGATAATATTCAACCAATCTAAAGAGCACATAACACAAAGCTCTAGAGACACGAGCTCATCAAAGTCACCTTTTTGATATGAATCATCAAAGTCGCCTTTTCGATATGAATCCTGCAAAAGTTATAATAGCTCATTCAAGTGGTAGAAAACTAAAATGTAATCACTGGTGAAAGCAGAGGCGTCTCTGAGATGTTGGAGACCTTAAACAATTTAGTAAGAACTTTTAAAATAAATTTTGAGTTTTTTTTCTATGTAATATTTGTAAAAAAATTCCGGGACTCTAAACTAATGTTTTAGTTCACTATGCTCAGGGCTACTCTTGAGTGAAAGAAACACATAGAATTTTTTTTACCTTTTGTGGTATTAAACACAAGGAGAGGTGATTAGCTGAGGTAAGAGATCCCAGAAGCTTCTCAGAATCACAAAATCTAAGTTGGATCTCTGCTTTCACTAACCCGAGTATATTCACAAATGAACAAAAGCCGCTAAAATGATCGACGATACGAATATAGTTTAGACAAGGAGCATTGATAACATATCCATGATCATATCTTGGATCTTGATAACCACCTACTAAGTAGTCGATGTCCAAGCTCTTCAGAGACGGAACACAGATCGAATACGTCTTCACATTGTCAGCTATCCATCGACGCACAACCAATGCTTCAAG
Organism: Moricandia moricandioides; assembly: GCA_905132885.1. Lineage (NCBI taxonomy): Eukaryota > Viridiplantae > Streptophyta > Magnoliopsida > Brassicales > Brassicaceae > Moricandia > Moricandia moricandioides. Next base: position 110,080 of record CAJHQQ010000849.1, on the reverse strand, counting down.
AACAGGGAAGCAAGACAAAAACCTCTCAACGGTTTGGTCGCTTGAGAATCGCATACCTCGAAGAGATAAAGTCTTGAGGCTCAGGAAACATGTTTTTGAAGGAACATCATCAATACTAGTTCCATGGAGGCGTAACACCACAAGGGTTTCATGTGTGTACAAGCTCATGGGAAACGGTATGAAATCACAGCACAAAAAGTAATAGAGAAGGTTAAGATCAATCACATTACGAGCAACCGCAAGATTAACCCAATTTTCTAAAGTTTCAGGGGCGTAATCTAGGCGACGAAGGCTGAGATGAAACGTTTCTAAAGCTGGGGCTATGTTTCCCTCCAGAAACTTGTTGATGAAATCTGAAGGTGCGGCGGATGTGCGATGGTATCTGTGTGAACCGTCATGAAAATCAAGCTTGGGAACCAGTTTCCACACAGAACGCCATCGTTTGGATAAAAGTGATGTCGCCACAACCTCTTTTGTCGGGATTAGTAACAGAATCTTCACCAGCAAATCGTCATATAACTCACTGATATTTCCCATATCAACCCAGATAGTTTGCTTCTCCTATGAACTCTGCAAAAACGGATCTCAAAATTGAGTCACGATGATATGTATATATAAAGAGAACCCTAATCAGATCAGGTTTCACCTAACAAGATTTTTCGTTTTTGTTATTACAAAACAAAAAATGGGCCTAAGGTTACTTAAGCCCAACTGCGAGAGAAAACCAGTTACGAGGTTTTGTAATGAAGGTTAAAAATAGGTACTTTTAGTTAGCTTATTACTCTTCTTATTTTGACAAAAAAAAAGGAACAAAAAATAAACACATAATTGGTCAGCGTTGTCTTTGATCGTCACGACTCACGATCACACTGTTCTTTCATGTCAGACTCTCTATCTTAGAGCACCATTAAAGGAGTATATTAGAGAGTTTCTTAGACAATTTTTAGGAGGTGGGTCCTAATATTTTTTAAAAACCAATCTCCAAAGTAACCAAAGAAGAACCGATTATATGTGAGTTTTTCAACTGTTTGCAGGCCCCCCTGCTACGTGGCAGCCCGTAATTAGTCACTTTTAAATTTTTTTTTTTTTTTTTTTAAGGCAGGAAAAAAAAAATTAGGAAACCCACTTTGGGTGTCCATGGATAATGATGGCCTTAATCTCTTCGTCGGATAAAACACCTAAGAACATGCATGCGGATCAAGAATTAAATTAGATTGATTGTTTGTATGCAAAGTGAACATGTGTAATACTAATCCATTATTGCACTCAGTCTTATCACATGTATACTAATACAATCGAATTCTCACTCAACTGCATCAGACTATAATGCAACTTCAGCTTTAGGAGGTGTTACTAGCTTATGTACTTTAATGTATTTTTAAATTGATTTTTAAATATAACAATATGAATTTTAATTAGTATTTACAAATCCGAAGGATTTGTCTCAGATTTAAGTCTTTGTATTTTTAACAAAGAAATTCAATCAAATCCATTAAAATTCATTATAAAATCAAACTCATTAGTAAATTCGGATGATTAAATAACACATGATTTAAATTAGAATTTATAAATCATGAAACCAATAACACATGATTTCAATATAGATTTTAAAATCATAGAACCAATAACCCTTGATTTAGTTTGGATTTTTAAATCTATTAAAATACATGAACCAATAACCTCCACTTAATCTCTTGATTAATTCGGAGCTAGACAATGCAATTGGTTTTATAGTTTAAATTTTTCTGATTAACCGCATCTCTCTAACTAAAGTTGAAACCGTGCTTTCCTTACATGCTTAAAATGGTAACGTTTCTAGTAAGGAAAATTAAAAACAAAATGTTTTATTGCGGTGAGCGTGGATCGAACACGCGACCTTCAGATCTTCAATCTGACGCTCTCCCAACTGAGCTATCCCCGCAGATGTGATAAATTGTGGATGTTCTTGAGTGTTCTAGCTCTTCTGTAAACAAATCTTTGAATCATACTTTCTCAGTCTGTAATATGTGTATGTGTGAAAGTCTCCCGAGGCATGAGCTGATAACCACATACGTTTTTTGTGATTGGAAACAAATCCGAAGGTATTAGCAGAGCAGCCACCAATCTACCCTCCTCAATTCTTTCACACACTGCTTGATCTTTCTGCACAATGACTCCAGTAAGTTTATATGCATCTATCTTTCCCAAGTTTAATAAACAAGTGTTTTATCATTGTCGTATTAAAAATCAATTGAATATCCTGCCAATAAACAAGTTTATATGTATATATTTTCAGACTATGAGACACGTAAGGTTTTATATATGTGATTGTAAGACTATCTTTCATCTCTTTGTTTGAAGACATGTTTTGTCTCTTGTGTTGGTTCTCTCTCTCTCAATTTATCTTTTTGTTTCAAGTGGGTAATATATAATTTTTTTTTCTTTCTTGATTCAGGTGACAAGAACATTCTATGCTTCTTATGGAAGCGCGAGCAACATAATATTGGAAGGAGTTTATGTGAGTGGGATCGAAGCAGAGTGCCCCAGCACCGGTGCCGCCACTAATAACAAAGTCTGTAACGTAGACAGGTAGACTGTCGTAACATTCTATGCACCTCCGAGTGTCGCAGTAAGAAAAAAAAAATGGTTGGAACATTTTTTTATATTAATCAAGGTTTATATATAAGTAAAGCTCGTATTAAGTAATGTTTTTATGGGCGCGTCTAAAGTGCAATAGACGTGGACCGGCTTGTAACGACCAGAGGTTTATAGGTGGTGACGGGACTGTGGTCAATTTCCAAGGAAAGAGCAATGAACATTTTAGACTTGTCTCAGACACTGACCTTCAGATCAATGCTAGGTTCACTGGACACAGACCCGCTGGTCCTTCTAGAGATTTACTTGGGTTCAAGCTCTAGGCTTCCTCTTCAACTCTCATAAGTTTTCCCTTGGGGCCACTAAAGTAGCCACCTGGGTCGACAGCATCGGCCATCTCAGATTTTCTTTCGACGGCCCAAGAGTTAATTATCCCCGAGAAAAAACTCTCTACATGGTAAATATACTAAATAACATCAAACATATCATGCGTTACGCTGTGATTATTTCAAACACAATTTTTAAGTCCGCATGTGTTCGTAAAAGTAAATAAATACAAAAAAATAGAAGATAAAATGTTTTGTGTATTTGTGTATATTGAATTCTACACTAAGCACATGTGCGTTTAGGCAGGTACTCGCCCACAAACAACATCAAGATTGAGAGAGCAACAAAGAAGAATATCGTCACCATAACAGTGAAAGACAAGGCAGAGATCACTATGGTCAATGTGGTTCCTGTTACTAGAGAAAACGATAGGATACAAAGTGTCTTCAGATGACTGTTTCACACATCTCGAGGCAGTTCAAGTTGGTTTCCAAAACCCGGCTAAGCCTAGAGTCGCAATGCCAGTGGTTGGTGGTGACTGGTGTGGATATATTCAGGACATTTTTTCTACTCTCTTATGACTGTAAGGCTTGCATTTTTACTGGTCTAAGCAGCTCAATCAAGTAGGAGACCGAACACGCAGTATTGGATTTGGATTGCACTCGTGGGGCGCGTCTTCGGGATGCGGAATCATTTGCTGAAGCAGGAAGTAGTTTAGCCGAAAGACCGATCTCCTAATTAACTTATCGTGTAGAAGCAAGCAAATGGAGATCTTACCTATGTTAAATTATGATAGACTGATATCTAATATCTAAATTATCTTAAACTATCTAGACAAACTTAAAGAACTGGTATCATGCAACTATTTTTTTAAAAAAAACATTGTTCCGTTAAAACCATTTACTTAATGAAACAACTCGAATAATGGGTTAGTGATACTACTTGCAAAGTAGTACGTTTACTATGCACCCAAAATTCATCAGCTAGCAGTTGGCCTTACTAGAGGATTTTCAAATCCACACAAATAAGTTTTATTTTCTATATTCTATATATGTGATGATATATAGTATCGTCATACTTGGGCTGTTTTCTTTTTCTTTTAATTGTATAACTGCAAAATTATTTAAGTTGACGGTATGACGACTGAGTTTTGTAGATTGATTTGTATGTATATTCAATTGTATGGGAGTATTTTTTAAAAATATATTCAATCAAAAATATATTAACATTTGAGTTTATATTTTAGTAATTTTTGTTTATGGTTTAATGTTAAAGGGGTGGAGTTGAGTTTCTAAATATTTTATAAATATTTAAAAAAAATAGTTTAATCTATTTTAATCATAAATTTAGGATATTTTTGAAAATAATCATCATTAATGATAAATTTGAAAAGTAGTAACAAATTTGTGGTAGAATTAAAATTTTCACATCATGGAATCCCATGAACACCAATCACCATCCTTGTTATCAATTAATTCTTACTTTTAAGGCAAATTTCTTATAACAATCTAGTACAAGTTTTTATGACTAAAATAACACACAAAGAAAAAAATGATCAGAAATGATTTTATTAAAAAGAAAAAAAAACTAATTTACCCCTATAATAAATAAAAATTTAATTGTACATCTTAAATTTTAGATTATAGACCACAAATCTAGTCTCCAAACTTTAAATCCTAAACTTAAATTAGTTAATCTAAGTAATATAAATGTTTTCTTTGCTTTTTAATAAAATTTATTTTTGTTGATATTTTGTAATAAAAATTGTGCTATTAGAGAGTATCTAGATAACCTCTTTTTTGCTACCATTGTGTAGGATTTTTTTACAAGTACTATTTACAAGAGAGAGAGAACACTCAAAATGAGGTCTGAAAAATGTGTATCTCACCAAACATTGGTTTAGTGTCTTGCACGTTTACAAGTTATTTTTTTTTTTGGAGAATAAATCAATTATAGCTTTTTGTCTAAAGATTTAGGATGATCCACCGACCACCAAGTCTTTTTTAGACACGACAAACAAAGTGAATGGTAAGAGCAGGATTAACCGGGGTCTCTTAAAGTGTGGTTTTTATTTTTTTTAAAAGACGTATCTTAGTTTTTAACTAAGAAAACTTAAGAACCGTTTTTTAAATAAGAACCATAAGAGCCGTCTCTTAACGGGAAAAATGTAAAAAGAAAAAAAAAAAGTTAAAAAAACAAATTTTATGTTAAGAACACCAGCTTAGATCGATGTTAATCATGTCCTAAGATTATTTCAGATAGGTTGGCCTTTATCCTCTTTCCAAAAGCTATCCACTTAAACAAAACTAACCTTTTTTCTCGTATTATTAAGAAAGAAGCTAAACAGAGACGAAGGAGCCAATCACCATCTCTGTCTGTCTTTTAAAACCTCCATACTCATCATCATCATCATCATCATCATTCGTTGAAAATTCCACGTGTATAGCATTTTAACATCTTCAAATCGCTGAAGCCCTTCTCCTTCGCAGTTTGATCGTCATCATCATCATCCTCAACATATCCGACTCGCTAGGTTCGTTGATTCTCTTGTTGTCCGTTTCATTAATTTTATTGAGCTTCATCTGAAAGTTTAGACAATGATGATTCTGATCTACAATTTTACCTACAAGTCATTATCAGGTTTACCAAAGGGCTTGTTGGGGGTAGAAAGAGGCTCAGTTTTTCTTTTTAGTTTCCTGTTGCTTCTCATCTCATCTTAGCTTAGATTATGAATCCATCATTTCACAAACCCATGATAGTAAACAGTTTTTTTATCCTTGTAACATCTAATATTTGACATGCTTCTTGTTACCTCTTATGTTGACTGTTGATCATATCTATGTGATCCTTGTAAAAGTTCTGTGATTCATATACTTCAGTCCTCCTTTTTTAGTTTCAAGTCTTGTATAGTATAGTATATATATCTGATAATATTATGTTTTTCCTTGAACAGGATTTTGCCTCCCATGGAAGGGAACTTCTTCATGTCTAATGCTCAACAACCACATGACGACGGCTTCTTAGTCAAACAGAAACATAATCTCATCACAGCTCCAACGGGAGCTCAAGCTAATGAAAGTGGCTGTTTTGATTGTAACATTTGTCTAGAAACAGCTCATGATCCGGTCGTCACTCTATGCGGACACCTTTTCTGCTGGCCTTGTATCTATAAGTGGTTGCATGTTAAGTTATCTCCAGTCTCCATTGACCACCATCAGAACAGCTGCCCTGTCTGCAAATCCAGCGTTACCATCACCTCATTGGTTCCACTCTATGGAAGAGGCGTGTCGTTGTTTTCCTCCAAGAAACAAAACTCAGACATACCGCGTAGACCCGCTCCAACAACTTTAACCAATCCAGTTACTTCACAACCATCTTTGTATCCAAGCTTGCCACATCAAACTCTGTCTCCACCCTTTCATAACCACCACTATTCCCCTCGTGCCTTCACCACAACTGATTCAACCGACCTTGCCAATGCAGTAATGATGAGTCTTCTCTACCCGGTGATTGGAATGTTTGGGGACTTGGTCTACACCAGGATCTTCGGAACCTTCACAAACACAATAGCACAGCCTTACCAAAGCCAGAGGATGATGCAGCATGAGAAGTCTCTTAATCGGGTATCAATATTCCTATTTTTTTGCATCATCCTTTGCCTTCTCCTCTTCTAGCTCCCTCTCTCTCACTCTATGTAAATAGCGTGTAAAAGTCCAAGTCATTGTGGTATAACAACTCGAGACAACCATTGTTTCGAGTTAGGTCTCAAATTGCTGGCTGTGTATTGCATATCTATGGACTGTATCTGCTTGTATCTTTATTTTCATGAGCCATATGTATGTTGGAGAATCATATGCAACACTGTTGAGTTTTGTTTGTCTTATATCAGATAAATTTGTAAATGGTTTACTGTATTTTGAGAAGTGTTTCTATGTGAACAAAAGAAGTGAGTTGCTATATTATTCTGGCATCAAAATTAGTAACAAAATCTCCACACTGTAAGGACTGCATCCAGCTGCAAGCGCATTGAGCCTATCTACATTGCCTTCGAGTAAATTTAGATGACCAAACAAGTCTGCTAACAAGAACACGTAGCCGGTTCGCTCCGGGACCCGGTTTGATCCTTGACGGATCACCAACCCTGGAGCATTTCGGCTCGCCTGCACACCAACCACCAGGTGTGAAGTTCCCGTTACCTCTACCGAGCAGCTCTATGTCAATCTTGTCCAAAGCAAGATCATTGTGTCTGAACTTGCGTGCAAACGCAGCTCCACTTGCAATCATCCTCTTCGTGTCGTTGATGTTGAGCGTACGAGGATGTTGTTTAGGAGGTTTGTCCCACGAGATGTAATGAAGGTCGTGGTTAACCACCGTGTTTGAATACTCTGGTGCGTTGCATATCACAGTGTGGAAATATCCTTCAGGTGTAGAGAGGAAGTTGGTGTAATACATTAGAAGAGTACGTGGAAGATTGTCCCATCCCCAGATGCAATATTCTATGAAGGACCGTGATAAAACCATCCAAGCAGAACCTAAAAGTTGCCATCAGAACATAAGAGTTCGTCGCTACTTGTGACTCAAGTAATTAACAGTACTCACCAGTGAATAGTTTGAATGCAGTTGGCATGGTTCTACGAGGTGTAACCCAGTAGACATCTGACTTCTTGGTCGAGTAAAGCCCCGGGTCTATGATCAGAGGCTTTGCTCGTTTTTCTCTGCCATAAAACCACAAGAATGATCATTACTCTTTCAAAACACATCTCAAAGTAGTTATAGTGCAGAGTAGTTTCAAGAATCATTACTCTTTCCAGCCTAGTTTGCTAGAGTGGTCGATGAAGTTGAGGCTCCGGTCCAGTCCAGCGAATGTATGAATAAGATCTGCATAACAAAAAAAAAAGAGCATTGATGATCCAACCTTAGAGATTAGACATTAATATATGTATACCATCTTGAGTCACTAGAGGATAATCAGAAGCACTGAGATTTATAAACCAATCCCATTCTTTACTCTGCTTCAAGAGGATGGCACATGCATGTAGCGTATTAGCCACCATAGTTGGTCCACGATATGTAACGAGATTAGCCTTTGTGATCATGTGAACATTCCCAACGTCACTAAAAACAGGATCTTCCCTCACACGTTTAGCTAGCTCAAGCCTCTCTTCAGCAGGAGACTCAAGATCGAGATGAACAACGTATTGGTTCCTCGGATGGTACAAAGCTCTCAACACTCTCCATAGACTTTCCAAGTCACCTCGTGAACCTGAAACTAGATAACCAAAGCGAGGAGGACTAGAATGTACTGGAGGAGGATGTGGCTTGATCTTTGACTCAGCGAATGTAACGGTTGTTTCGTTTGTGGTTGGTAGATTTGAGGAGAAGATGAGTGAGTTAATGGAACGCACGGAAGAGAGGAGACCCATGTTGAAAGATACAGCTGTGAGGAATATGAACATGAGGGAAGCCATAGCTAGAGGGAAGATCCATCTCCTTTCTGAGTTTGAAGACGCCATTGAAGAGCCTATTCATAGGATCTGAAGTACTTAAAAGAATAAGAATATTCACAAATGGAGATTGCCCCTAACCTACGCAATCAGTGATCTATATCGACCAAACAAAGTTATGGGTTCGTGTCCTTGTCTAACATTAAGTTTCATCCTTGATGAACCGTAACGACGTGATCACAAAGTATGCGCCGATCTTTATAATAATAATTAAAAAATAGGTCAAAAAGACAAATCTATAAGGTGTCGGAAAATAAGACAGGCTCTCTTCTAATACTCTACGAATCAAAAAACACACATTAAGAAATGTAAACGATGGGATTATCATGAGACCTGGTTCTTGATTATTATCGTGGACGTGACGCAAGAATGTTTAAAAGCTCCGGACACTTCACTATCCAGGAGGAGCCTGAGATTTATTTGTCTTTTGAGGATTTTATTAATGAAACTGTAAAATATAACTCTTTTGTTTAGGAAAAAACATAAAGAAAGAAAGAAAGAAAGATCTGAGAGTTATAGTTATTGTGGATTTCAGTTTTTCCACAAATATATGTTTTCGTTTTAAATTCACTTCCTAGAAACGGTGCGTTCTCTTTGACTTTTTTTGTTTTTGGTTATGGAGAGTCTTTGACATTTATTATTAAGTGCCATAACTAATAAATAGCATTTATTATTAAGTGCCATAACTAATAAATAGCATTTATTATTTTGGTTTAACATTGGCTATTTAGAAAACAAGCAGGCATTGGACGAGACGTAATGAACCGACTACATTAATGATTGCATTTTCGAAAAAAAAATGGGAATTGTCAAACGTGCAATCCATCTTTTAATCATGCATGCAGAGTATAAAATCGAATGTTTGATCAAATCATTTATGTGTCTTGTCTTCGGTTTGATACCTTATAGATTTGGGCCAAGGGAGAGAAAGCAAAATTGTTATAATGATGTTGGTAGATTGAATTGCAACGTTAGCTACACTACTTTTGCTTATCGCATTATTATTATTATTATTATTATTATTATTATTATTATTATTATTATTATTATTATTATTATTATTATTATTATTATTATTATTATTATTATTATTATTATTATTATTATTATTATTATTTTATAAAAAAATAGTTTTATTTTTTTGTCGGGAATCCAAACATTGTAAATAATCTCTTACAACATAAATTGAATTCATGTAGTGATAATTACAGCTGCAACTCCTTTACCACTAGACGAACTCAACGTTGGTTTCTTATCGGATTATTGTAGCCTCATTTTGGAAATTTCTTTGTTTCATCAAATTAGTCTTACATTTGTGGTGTTTTCAGGGGACTGGTCACAAAGAGTACCATGTACCGTTTCCAAAGACAATTGTTTGATGTTTTTTTGATTAACCTGGGGGTATCCGAGGCCCATGGAGTGACACAAACTAATTTCCAAAAGAAATGTGCAGCCCACGGATAAATCCTCTCTATGGGTATATAAATGGGCCCTAAAGCATGGCCCCATATTCGTGTAAGGTGATCAGAATAATTGTGACTTAGTTTTGCACAACAGATAGATCGAACTAACGTCCCAATCCCGCCTCCTTACCACTCGACCACAATCACCTGGTCCACCTGGTCATAACTAGCACATGTGGTTTAATCTGAAGACCACGTCTATAGTTTTTAATGAGTTTCTAGACATAAAACAAACAAAATAAAAAAGATAGAAATGGTTCATTTGAGAAACTAGCAAAAATATGTATTGGATCGTTATTTGGAATATCTGATGTTTTATTATGGATGTAGCTTTGCATGGATGCTTGCCCAAAAACTCCGTAGAGATATATAAGAGAAATTTAAGTAATATATAAATAATTAAGATTAATACATTTATCACTAATTAAATTAAATTTAATATATCTAATAAATCTGAATATAAATATATTATATCGAAAAATCAAGAGAATTTTAAGTAATATTTAGTAAATGATTTTAACTTGAAAACTCATAAGTTTAATTCTCACAAAGTCATATTGAGACTGCCTCATCTTCGGATTGATAAACCATATTCAAGGAACTTTTAGGGTCTACTTGTACCTATGGTATTAAACCGATGTATAGTTAACCATTAACTATAGAACTAAACTGGTGTGGTGTACCTATGTATTTTTTTTGCATATTTAAAATTCATGTTCTTCACACCACGCGTTTGTGGTGAAGAGAGAGAGAGAGAGTCTGAGAGTGAGAGGGCTAGATGGATAGTTAACAGGTAGGAAGGGTATTTGAGGTATTTCAGCTTACGTCTGAACTTGAACTGGTCGTGTACGATGCAAAAAATCTAATCCGCATGACTTGCGTTAAAGATCAGAAAGAGAAAAGACATGTGTCGCTGAAAAGTAGACAGTTGTAACCCCTCAGGCTTTCTAAACTCCAAAGAAGACTCGCCACGTTTTTACCACAACCTAACAACTCCTGTTTCTTTCTTCTTCCATCTCTTCCACACTCGTGTCTTTTTTCTCTCTTTTTTTTATTGTCTTCTTGATAAGATTGGTTCATTTACACTAATGTATATATTTATATTATTATTTTCATGTTTACTAAACAATATTATAAAGGAATAACTAAACTCAAGAGATTGAAGATAGCTTTTTTAACATTGATATCTAATCTTTACTAAAAATATATAAGACAAAATGACAAATGTAAACAAGTAGGGATGGCCCAATTCCAGGCTTTCAAATTTCAGTAGATACAGAAAGTAAATATTTTAATGATAAATATAAAACAAGTAGGGATGGCCCAATTCAAGGCTTTCAAATTTCAGTAGATACAGAAAGTAAATATTTTCCACTTTGGTAAAAAGGTAAATTTCTTAAATAAAATTTAAAAACTTTTTTTCATAAAAATAATTTTTTTTCAAAAAATGGTTAATTTAAAAATTCACTTCCAAAACTTCACGTCATAACTTTAAATTCTAAATTTAGATTAATTAATTTAAAATATATTAATATATATTTACACATTTCAATAAAATTTATTTTAATTATTTTTTTCTAAAATTTATTTTGATGATATTTTTTTTAGATTTGTTTTAAAGTATTAGTTATTGTAAAAGTCCATATATATGACTTTAATGAGAGAGAGAGAGAGAGAGGCAATTCTTGGGGTTTTGATAAATATTTAATAATAAAATCTTCGATAAATTTAGAATTGAGATCCGACCCCAAAGGTTTCTTTTAAGCATACAAAATCCACTGGCAGGAAAAAAAGTGATAGAGACCCTTTTCTCTCTATAAGGGTCTGTCTTCTTCGGTTATCTTCCTCAGATCTCCATCTCTCTCCCCTTTCTCGGTATACCTTCTCTTCCTTATTGAAACTTGTGTGATGATCACTTCTTTGCTTTCGATTGTTTGCTGCTCTATAATATATCTTCTGCATGCTCCCTCTGTTCTGAATCATTTGATCACGTCTCATCTGACTCTTGTCTTAAAAGTTTGATCTTTCCCTCTGTTTTGTATGGATATTGAATCTGCTGTTCCTATGATCTGTCGTTAACAGCGGACAAGTTTATTACTTTTATGAATTAGATCCTTAAAGTTGAATCCTTTGCTTTTGATCCGTTACATCGCAGTATATTCACTCACGTATTTGATGTTGCATCAGGATCCTCTGTTTTTTTTTAGAAGATGGGTGTTGAGGTTGTAAACTCCGGTGGATTTGAGGTTGCTCCGGCTCCTTTCGAAGGCAAACCCGAGACGAACGGGAAGGTGGAACAAGTAAAGGGGGATAAAGTCTCCATCAAGTTTGGTTCACACGGTGACCCGCCAAAGAAAGCTGAGGAGAGTAGTAACAAGATCTCTGATGTTCCAAAAGATGCAGCAGAAGAGTGGCCTGCCGCTAAGCAGATCCGCTCTTTCTACTTTGTTAAGTACCGTCATTTCGACGATCCCAAGATCAAAGCTAAGCTTGAGGTAGCTGATAAGGAGCTAGAGAAGCTGAACAAGGCTCGGAGTGTAGTTTTTGAAGAGTGGAAAGCTAAGAAGGTAAGCTTTTTTAGTACTCAGTGTGTGCAGCGTTGAACTTTTTTTTTCTAATGATGTGGAAGTTTCTTTGATGCATTAGGCGGAGAGATCCAAGTTATTTGAGATGTTGGACCCGTTGAAGTCAGAGCGTCAAGGGTTCAACAACAAGTTTGATGAGAAAAGAAAAGAGATGGAACCATTGCAGCAAGCACTTGGGAAGCTAAGGGGAAATGATGGTGGGAATTCCCGTGGGGCTGTTATCTGTTCTTCGCAGGAAGAGCTGAACAGTATGGTAAGAATCTACTAGTTCATTTGAAGACCTTCTATATTGGTTTGATTCTCATTTGGTTGGTGGTTTATGGAAAATGTAGATATATAGCTACCAATATAGGATTCAACACGAAAGCATTCCGTTGACAGAGGAGAAGCAGCTTCTTAAAGAGATTAGGCTGCTTGAAGGGACAAGGGATAAGGTCATTGCTAATGAGGCTATGAGAGCCAAAATCAAAGAAGCTATGGGTCATAAAGATGATATCCAAGGTCAAGTTGAGGTAAGAGAAGTCATGGTTTGGAGTACTCTTGGCTTCTTGTTAGTTTCATATTTGATGATGCTTTTATTGCAGTTAATGGGTGCTGGTTTGGACGGAGTGAAGAAACAGAGGCAAGCGATTTCAGCAAGGATTAATCAGCTAAGTGAGAAGGTGAAAGCAACAAAAGATGAGATGCAGGTCCTGGAGAATGAGCTCAATAATGTGACAGAAAAGAGGGACAAAGTTTATTCAAACATTCGTGAGCTTAGGAAGCAAAGGGATGAGACGGTACACACACATAATACTTTAGAGCTTGTTCTTGTGATGGAGTGCAAAAACTGAAATACTCTTGTGTTTGTTTATACAGAACTCAGGGTTTTACCAAGGCCGTAATGTGTTGAAAAAAGCTAGAGAGTTGGCTGCACAAAGGAATGTAGATGAGCTTGAGGCGCTCTCCAATGCGGAGGTTGAGAAGTTTGTCTCTCTCTGGTGCAGTAAGAAAAACTTCAGAGAAGATTATGAGAAGAGACTCTTGGCGTCACTTGATGCTAGGCAGCTGAGTCGAGATGGACGGATGAGGAACCCTGAAGAGAAGCCTCTTGTTTCTAAAGAGGCACCACCAGCCAAGGCAGCGCCTACTGAAACCGAGGCTGTCCCTAAAGGTAAGTCAAAACAGCAGCCAAAGGAGGAACCAGTTTCTGCACCTAAACCAGACGCTGCTGTTCAGAAGACTGAGAAGGCTGAGAAAGCTAAAGATGCAGTGAAAGTAACGAAGGACATTATTGTTGATGATGATGAAGAAGAAGTATATGGTCTTGGAAAGCCGCAGAAAGAAGAGGAAAAGGTAGATGAAGCTACGGTGAAAGAGATGAGAAAGCAAGAGGAGATTGCTAAAGCCAAGCAAGCTATGGAAAGGAAAAAGAAGCAGGCAGAGAAAGCTGCTGCTAAAGCTGCCATAAGAGCTCAAAAGGAAGCTGAGAAGAAAGAAAAAAAGGTATACTTCTTTTTCTTCTGTAGTCTATCAATGATGCTCTTTGCCTTCTCTCTTTTGCATTCTAATAATCTTCTTCTTGTGTGTTGCAGGAGCAAGAGAAGGCGGCCAAGAAGAAGACAGGAGGCAACAACACATACGAGGCCATCTCTGAGGAAGTTCAAGAAGCTTCTGAGGCTGAGAAGGAGGAGATTGAAGCTCCAGTGGAGAAACCACAGAAGGAAACAGTCTCGAAGGAGAAACCAAGGAAGAGGATCCGCAATAGAGGACTAGAAACACTCCCGAGACCAATCCTCAAGCGTAAGAAGCCGACTAACTACTGGGTTTGGGCTGCTCCAGCTGCTGCTCTTGTAGTACTGATGCTTCTTGTCTTGGCTTACTATTACATTCTCTAAGATCAAGCGAGGTCTGCGTTGCTGTAGTTTGGGATCTTTTAAAGCATCTTTGAGGACTGGAGACTTAAACTTATGCCTCATTTACATACCAGTAGAGACTCTTCCTTTAAAATACTTTTTACATTTCACTTTCTTTCTTCTTTTCTCTTCCGTTGTTGAGGCTTTAACTTTGAAGAAAAAAAAACGCTTTTGTTACACCTTATAGCTGTGATAGTGTTCTTCTCGAGTTTTGATAATGCGTTTTTTTTCTACTCTGCTAGCAAATACAAAAAGATGAGACAATCCATGATCACCTCTTCCTTTCTTCTTGTTCCACCTTTGGAGAGTAATCACTTTTGTTTACAAACTGACACGCAGATCATAGTTCGGACAAGAACTAGTCTTTGTTTGCGGACACGTTAGAAAGTGTAGCGATAAGCCACGTGGTTTTATCTCGACACTAAATCTATCCTCAGGCTGTGTATAAACATATCAGAGAGGGAGAGAGAGTCTCAGATTCTGATCTCAATGGCGGCTATGTTTTTAGCAAAGGGAGTACACAGAGCTACTTCATTACAAAGGATTTACAACAGAACTGCTCCATCTTTAGCTAATGGAGGAGTCTTTACCATCACTAACCCTAGTTACTTCTCATCCAACGTAAGTACTTTTTGCTTTCTTTTGAAGACGTCTAAGATAAACTGATGCATATAAGTTTGACTTGGTTCTTCCAAAACTTTTGCAGGGAAACGATGGAGGAGAGAAGTCAGAGGAGCCAGAGGGAATGGGGACAACTACAGATGGAAAGGCTCCTAATGTGACGATGAGTCATGCGGCTGACACATCCAAAGATGGGTTGAAACGAGCAGTAGATGTAGCAAACGAGGAGAGTGGAGATTCAAGCAAGCCGAAGACTAAGAGTATAGAGAATGATGAAGGAAGTGAAGAGGATGTAGCTGTGGGTGATGATGGAACTGTTGAAGGCCAAAACCAATCATCAGGATGAGAATATAACACATAGATAATGTTATGTCATACAGTAACTTATGTAGAAACCGTGGAGATGTAAGAAAGTTGTAGTGAGAAACTGTACCTGTGTTGGGGTATATGTCACAATGTCATTTACTCAAAATAAAACCTCTGTATTCTCACGTATAACTTGTTTAATCCTGATATCTAGCAGTTCAAATACGTTTTACATTTCTAAATCTATGTGTTTAGCCAAGTATTTTACGTCAATAATATATTAGTCATGTGATCCATGACAAAAAGAATTTACTAGAGGCAGGCACAACACAATGTACATGGCATTAACAATACGATAGAGATGGAACATTAAGGTGAGAAACACATGGATTTTTGATAGTTGGAAACGAATATTCAAAGAATCACAAGAGGTGCCTCATCAGTTTTGGCAGGTGCGGTCTCTTGTGTTGCTGGCTCAGTCTCAATAGGAGCTTTCTCATCTGCCTTCACAGGTTCTGGAGTTGGCTCGGCCTTGGTTGCCTCAGAGGATTCCTCTTTTGTCTCACCTGACTCCTCCTTTGCCTCTTCACTAGACTCTTCCTTCTTCTCCTGTGAATCAAACAACCATAGTTTCACCTTAATATAGAGTTTCTTCAATCAAAAAGAACCTGTTAGTGATCCTTCAAGCTATGGTTATATAAAGAAACTGTCATTAACAGAACCTGAGTAGATGTGGTGGTATCTGTCTCGGCCGTTTCATTCTTTGTCTCAACAACAACATTGTCGTCTGGGACAGAGCCTTGGACGATGTCAGATTCCTTAGGTACGCTCGCACAGCCTCCCATGTTAATTTTTTTTATTGAAAAGGTTAGTATAAAAAAAAACGAATTACAATGGGAAGAGCTTGTGGCGCAAAAGAAGAAGAGATGAGGAGAGAAAAGAGACAAAGATGACTTGAAGAGGACAAAACTAATCTCCTTGTTTCTATATATAGTTGCTAATAGAGAAGAGGCCTGTGAATAGACCGTAAGCTATTTCAGGTAAAGTTTTGGTCAGGTTTGAGATTCATCAGTCATGACACCTTCAAATCTCTGTCACGTCCTATTTATCCGGAGGATTAGCTGTATGCTCCACCCTACTTTTAGCAACAAACACAATGAGTCACAACAGATAACCAGACTTTTCATAACTAAAAATGTTCATACCACATCATGTTCAGATATGTTTTCTATTTGCAAAATGATATGATGTTATTGCCGCTAGAGATTGATAGTATCTTATAATTGAAAGCTGGAAAAGATGGCTTTCTGTTTTCTCAGGTAGAAAGAGTTATATCATCATTGGTTTGGGCTTGCCTGCTTCCTTAATGGCTTAATGCGACTCTGAAGAGAAAGTCGTGGTTCATCTTTGTGACCTGGCTTCTATGTGTCTAATGTTGTTGAGCCTGGTCGGTTTTTAGAGCCTTTAGATATATCTTTTTTCAACCATGTGTTGCTGCTGTTTCTTGGTGATCGTTGTTAAGACCTTGGTTAACAAAGCTTTGGTACATTGTTAAAGCTTGAGCGATCATACTAGCATGATTTGAAGCAGTATTAAACTCTTCAAAGATTTAATGAGATTTTGAGAAAGAAACCAGAGACCAAACACCTTAAACTGAGTTTTGAAGCTATACTCTTCAAAGACTTAAGACAAATCAATCAAGAAATAATGTTCAGTTGCAATAGAAATGATAACAGTATCCATCACATCTGCCCTCTATTTATGGCTGCTGCTGCTTGTACTCTTCTTTTTCAGTAAATTTCCAAACTTGCGGAGCAAAGGTTTCTTCTTTTTCTGCTCTAGTTCCTTTGAGGACAGACTTCCAGAATATTCAATGTGCTCTGCTGAAAAGCCATTGCTTAACTGATCAAAATTTTCACTGCCTTCTGCTTTTGATTCCTCTTCCTCTTCAGCAAACTCGTGGTCTGACTCTCTCTCTGAAGAAGCTTCTCTCTTTTCTATATGGTAGCCTTCCCACGTCTTCAATCCCCCTTCCATGGAGTCTTTATCTTTGTCCCCTTCATCTTTGTGAGCTAACAAATGGATTGGTGTTTCACCATTCAAATGTTCATCAATGGCTTCCACTGGACTTTCTTGTACCTTTTGTTCTGCTGTACTGTGCTTGCCGTTTTCATCTGGTTTCTCTTTTGTGGACGAAGCTTTTTCTAGCAACTTTGATGACTCCTCGATCTTCTTAAGCGCCGAAGCCTCCCTGGCCTTCAGCTCAACGTTATCATGAATTACAACCTGCAACTCGGCTTCTTTGTCAAGCAGGCTCTCTTTCATCTTTGACAAGTCCTCTATCTTCTTTGCAGCTGAAGCTTCCTGCACCCTAAGCTCTTGATTTTCTTGATGAATTCTTTGAAATTCGTTTTCCTTCTCAAGCCAACTCTGCTCGAGATGTAGCAACTCGTCAATCTTCTTCAACGATGCTTCCTCTTTGGCCTTAAGCTCCTCGTTCTCATGGAAAACACCCTGCAACTCGTTCTCTCTATCAAGTAAACTCTGTTTAAGGCTTGTCAACTCTTCAATCTTCTGAACCAATGATGCAGCATTGGCCTTGAGCTTCTCATTCTCGAGAATAGCAGTCTTCAGCTCATTTTCTTTATCAACCAAACTTTGTTTAAGATCAGACAACTTCTCTATGGTCTTAAGAGATGAAGCCTCTTTCGACTTGAGCTCCTCGTTTTCGCAAACAACATCATGTAACTCGCTCTCTTTCACGAGCAAGCTTTTATTTAGATTTGATAACTCTTCAATCTTCTTTTGAGCTAGAGAGTCCTTGGCTTTAAGGTCCTCAATCTCACGAACCATACCATCAAGCTCAGTTTCTTTGTCAAGAAGATTTTCTTGCAGCTTCGCTAACTCTTCAATTTTCTTGAGATATGCAGCCTCCCTTTCTCTAAGCTCTTCATTTTCTTGAGTGGTAATATGGAGTTTGATTTCTCTAGCAGCAACGTTTTCGGATACTTTTGACAACTCTTCAAGCTTCTTGTGGTAAGACTCCCTTTCTCTTAACTCTTCATTCTCCTGAACAGCGGACTGCACTTTAGCTTCTTTCTCAACTAATATCTCATTCGACAGTGACAACTCCTCGATCTTCTTGATGTAAACAGCCTCCCTTTCCTCGAGCACCTTGATATCTTGAATGGTTCTCTGCAATTTGGTTTCTTTGTCAGCCAATCTCTCATTCACTGCTGACAACTCTTCAATTTTCTTCAGACAAGCAATCTCTGTTCTTTTAAGCTCCTCAGCTTCTTGAACAATGCTTAACAGTTTGGTTTCTTTGTCAACCAAGCTCACATTCGCTGCTGACAACTCTTCAATCTTCTTGAGATAATCAAGCTCCTTCCCTCTGAGCTCCTCCACTTCTTGAACAATGCTCAACAGTTTGGTTTCTTTGTCAGCCAAACTCACATTTGCTGCTGACAACTCATCAATCTTCTTGAGATAATCAAGCTCCCTCCCTCTGAGCTCCTCAGCTTCTTGAACAACGCTCAACAGTTTGGTTTCTTTGTCAACCAAACTCACATTCGCCGCTGACAACTCTTCAATGTTCTTGAGATAATCAAGCTCCTTCCTTCTGAGCTCCTCAGCTTCTTGTACAATGCTCAACAGTTTTGTTTCTTTGTCAGCCAAGCTCACATTCGCCGCTGACAACTCTTCAATCTTCTTGAGATAATCAAGCTCCCTACCTCTGAGTTCTTCAGCTTCTTGAACAATGCTCAAAAGTTTGGTTTCTTTGTCAACCAAACTCACATTCGCCGCTGACAACTCTTCAATCTTCTTGAGATAATCATGCTCCCTGCCTCTGAGCTCCTCTGCTTCTTGAATAATGCCCTGCAGTTTTGCCTCTTTATCCACCAAGCTTTCATTTATCTTTGCCAACTCATCTATTTTCGCGAGAAAAGAAACCTCCATTTCTCTGAGCTTTTGGTTTTCTGCAGCACCGCTCTTTACTTCGTTTTCTTTCTCCAACAAGCTTTCTTTAACTTTCACAGTTTCAGCTTTCGCTTCTCCAACTCTTTCCTGCATCTCCTTAAGCTCCTCCTCAAGTTCCTTAAGATTCGTTTTCGTATTGGCTTCTTCTTCTTTTGCTGCCTGCACCTCACTTTCCTTAAGACTAAGCAAATTCTCCATCTTGCTAAGTTCTCCCTGCACAGAGAACGTTTCATCTTCCGATTTCTTCACACAAGCCATCAAATGAAGTTCTCGCTGTTCCCACTCAGTCTTCGAACTGGCAATCTCATCTTTAGTCTTTTCTAAACTATTTTTCAGGCTATCGATTTCGTTTCTCGCATCTTCAAGCATTCTTTCATACTTCTCATTTGTCTCTTTCTCAGCCAACTTCAAATTGTCAATCTGAGTTTCACAATGTTCAAGCTCTGCTTGACATGTCAAGAGCCTCTCCTTAGCTTCCCTTGCTTCCGCAGATACTTCCTGCAACTCCAAAGTTAAGCTTTCCATAGCTTTCTTGGTTTCCTCTTCTTCCTTCTTACAGTTCTCCAACTCTGTAGCAAGTTCCGTCTTTTCATTCAGTAAGTTCTGAATATGTGATGTTGTAGTCTTTTCATTGTCCAAAGCCATAGCCTTTTCTTCTTGAGCGGTTGCAAGGTCAGATTTGACTGACTCAACAAGCTTTTCAAGCTTACAAGTTTCTTCGTTTAAAATGCAAACTTGGCGTTGAGATTCCTGAAGATCTTTTTCCTGCCTTGCAATCGTCGTCACCATGGACTCGATCTTTTCTTTCAACGCAGCATTATCCAACTCTGCCTCATGAAGCGCATGACTGTTTTCCCCCAGCTGCTTCATAGCTGAATCTAAAGACTCTGAAGCAGATGTCTTCAACTTATTTGATTCCTCAACTTGTTTTTCAAGTTCATCAGCCTTGTTCTTCAACTCAGCTGCTAAGCTATTAGCACAAGATTCAACAATTTTAGCAGCTTCAAGGTCAACGTGAAGCTGCTCAATGGACTCTTCTTGATCCTTCAGCTTATTCTCTAGGATGCTAACATTCTCAAGTTCCCCTCTCAACATCTCAATTTCGGATTTCAGTTTAGACACAACCTCATCGCCTTCAATAGCCTTCTTTTGTTCCTCTGAACTAACCAATGCCTTTAAGTGGCTTAACTCGGAAGAAAGAATCTCCACCTTCTCCGCCTGCATTTCAGCAATCTTGGTCGCTTCCTCGGCGTGGCTTAGCGCCTTGTTTTTGGCGTCAGCAGTCATAGCCAACTCTTGTTGAACCCTGTGGAGCTCTTCAGTGGTAGAGAGAAGAGCTGAGATGTCCAAAGCATGCTGGCTTCTTATAGACTCAACCTCTTTCTTCCAAGAGATATCCTTTTCGTGAACCGCTTCAATCTCAGAACTCTCCTGAGCTGCCAATGCTTGTTTGAGTTTCTCATTAGCTTCTTTGTTCAGTTGCTCACAACTGTTAAGATCATCAAGAGCTTTAGCTTTATCTTTCTTGAGCACTGCTATTTGCTCATTAGCTTTCCTCAAATCCTCCTGAATCAGTTTCAGTTGAGCCTGTAGCTCAGATCCTTTCCCTAACCGTGATTGAGACTTCTGAAATGCAATTAAAAACTATGATCAGTTTCTATAACATAGTCCTTATGATGTGAAACCACCTAGTAATATAGTCTTAGAAATCAAAACAAGAGATAGCTCCAAGTTGGTTAAACTTGCCTCGGAGGGAGGAGTAGAAACTCTTGCAGTCCGACGATCAGGAGTAGGCTTGGAGTTAACAGATTGTGGGGAACGGTCTAGTGAGAGACGGGTGCTAGACGGCGAACTGCCATCGGTTTTAATCCCTGTTGATTTAACCAGTCTTGGTGGTGGAGGCGATGGTTTACTACGAGGAGTCTCCATTAAACCAGTTCTACAACAAGAGAAAGGTATGAGTACAATGTCACAATCAATAATGAAACAAATAGACCACCATTTCCATTTTTATATGGATCTGAACTTAAGTAAGTGAAACAAGTTTCCACCTTCATGGTTTGTATTGCTAGGAATAATGATCCATCTCAGTTTAGAGATCTAGTTTTTAATGATCAACTTAAAAGCAGCTAAAATGAATCCAAACACACACATTTTTCCACAGCACATGGGAATGATCTGACAAAGTGAAAGAACATATTGCAGAATCAGTGAATAATTTCAGGAGAAAAAAACAAAGATGCCCAGATAAAGTGACCCACAAACTGAATCTAACAGACACAACTACATTTCCGACAAAGAAAACAGAAGACAGCATCTCAGATCCAAATTGTCTTCTCAAGTTAAACTAGTTTGGTTCTACAATTGGAAGAAGAAGATGGAAAAAGTCCCCACTTGGTTCTGGACGCCATTGTTGTTGTTGTTGTTGCCGAGGATAAAAGCAGAATAAAAGCAAAATAGGAGGAGAAGAAAAAAGCAAAGTGGCTGCTAAATCTCCGGCATTGCTAATTGGAGAGACTGAACAAAACCCAGATCGGTTCTGGTTTCTTCTTCACTTGGGTCTGATTGCTTCTCCACAAAGTCTTTAACTTTCTTTTTTTTAGCAAAATTATTGGTAATGGGCAGAGTGGTCACCCTCTTCCTCTTCCTCTTCCTCTTCCTCTCTCTCTCTATCTCTGGGCTTTTTCTTTCATTTTTTTCCCGGTTTAATTTTTTTTCAATTAATAAGAAAACAAAATAATTTGATATGTGAATATGAAATGACAGAAAGGACCATGTGTGGAGTTTTGCATGTATATGAAATAATTAACAATAAAGTGGACCTAACAAATGTGAATGGACTTTGCTCATAACGTGTGTAGAGAAGAAAAATCTAAAATCTCCAGCGATCTGATTATACAAGTTTTAAGATCCATTTTTGAGTCATCATGTGGGCTGCATGTGCCCTTTCAATCATTTATTTTATTTGTATATATACAAATCAATTCAATCGTACAACTCATTCTTATTCTCAAATGCAATCATTTATTAGTGTGAAATGTTGGTATTTTTATGCATATCACACAATACATATTAGCCCTGAGAGGTTTTTTGTTCTGAAATGTGTTTTTTTTTTTTGCTAAGAATGTAAATATAAATGTTATGAAATGTTGTGTGATACTATATTATTTTGTTTAGGAAATACAGTTATGGAACTGAAACCAATTAAACCGGTTCTAGTTTGGTTTGGTTCAAATTGATTACGGTTTGAGTCTGATGTTCTAACGATTTCTCTTTGAAAACAGAAGTCTTGATCATTCTAACTTGGAACTTAGATGAGATTTCTCTTTCCCGTGTAATCAAATTAAAGCTGTTGATGGAAACACTTGTATACATATAGTAAGAAGAGACTATATACTAAAATGTTATATACAAGTATACAACCAATATTATAATGTTTCCACTAAATAAAAGAGATTACAACTTACAAGCCAACTGTAAAAGCACTAGTACTACATGAAACGGGCTTGAGAGATTTGATCAAGACCCAACATTGGTTCGAACACCAGAACTCTTGAGTTGGAAGTCATGTGACCTAGCCAGCTCATCCGCGTCTTAAGCCCTAAGTTTGGTTCCCTTGTTGACCAACCACACTGGCTGCAGTCTTAGCAGCCAAATCTCTCGTTCCCTTCAAGTCAGTCACCTCTCAAGATACCGTGTAAGATCTCCAACACCAATGTGTCAATTGGCAAGCACGGGGATGGAGGAATGTATATGGCCTCTCCTTGCACTCCAATGTAAGACCCCCTGATTCCACCGTTTACCTAAACAAACAGAGCAAAGTGGCTCTCAAGTATTATAACGATAATGGTTTATGCTAGGTATCGACGTTTGGTTTTTGGATTCAGTTCTGGTTTGTTTTTCTTTTTTGGTTTTTAGTTTTTGGATTCTAGAGATATAGAAACTATTCAATTATTTATGAAATTCTTTTTGGTTTTGATTCAATTATTTCGGTTTGGTTCATGTAACAATTATAAGAACCGACTAATTTCTCATAAACTTTTCACTTTTTAGGTTAATTTTAGATACTACCAATGAAAAAAATTGCTTTCGTATTTTCGAATCAGAAATTGGATGATTCAGATAAATTTTAATATTTTAAATAAAAAATATTTGGATAATTTGTTTTCTAATAATTTAAATAATTTTAAATATTTCTGATAAAAATATTCTGAAAACCTAGGTAATTTCGGATAGCCTGGTTTATAAATAATGATTAAGAATATTTAGTAATGATAAAATTAAAAAAATGATACTTTTAATTGTATAAATTGTATTTCGGATATTTTGATATCCATTTAGTTTTCAATTTGGTTTCGGTCCGGTATCAATTTTACAATTCTTTTCAATTTTAGAAATATAAGAACTGGTAGGTTATTTGTGAACTTCCGTTTTTTTTTTTTTTTGCTTAACAAGTGTGAACTTCGGTTCAATTTCAAGTTTGTGTTTTTTGGTTTGATTCCTATTTGGTTTTGGATTCTCGCTTTATATGCACATGCCTAGTTTCTGCAAGACTGCCACCTTCACCTCGAGACGGCTGCTTAAGAGGATAACATGACTTTTCTACTACGCTTCTTATTATAATGTATAATCAACTACTAATCGTATTAAGGAATTAGTATCAATGATGTCTGGCAACTTCTGCATGCAGATACTTCCACACTTGTTTCGATTCAATTGCTTTCTATACGTATGGAGACAATGTATTTTTGGGTAATATTTTGGGCTGTTAAAGTAACTGGGCTTCCAACCCCCTCTGAATACTACCTAATTATAATTGGGGGTACTATTATGTGTTTAATGGGTGGACCCACCAAAATCATAAGCACCACTTCTTAAAGTGCCTAATTAAGCACCAGCTCTTGCACTGTTCACGGGTCCCACTGACACGTGGCGGCCCGTGATCGATCCGTTTTAATTTTTTTTTTTTAAATGAAAAAAAAAAAAAAAAATAAGCACTCCAAAATGGGGTACTAGGATTGAAGATGCTCTTAGTCCTTTTCTTTTCATTTTAAATAGAAAGCAAGCTTTATAAAGAAAGACTGAAAATATAAATGAGACAAAAAAAGACATAATTTTGTATTGTTTTCTATAGCTGAAGAGCTTTTACATATCAAATGCATTTTGAGGTCTTGTAAAGGGACCTGAGAAGAGCTGCAATTCCTGTACGATGTGCCAACTCTGCAAGCTCACCAACACTATAAAAGCTTGACTCAATAAAGAAAAAGAAGAGATAAAGAAATAAAACACTCACGTTCCCATGAAACATATAAATGCCTATCTTTCACCAACAACACCAAACCCACATACTTCTTCCTTTTGACGTCAGAGTTCTGGACAAAAGTTTATAATTGTCATTCACAATTGAATAGCAAGATTACGTAATTTACAAAAATCAGAAAATTAATTAGGACAGAGTTTGAGTTGGGATATCCAAATTATTGAAAAAGAATTTGAGTTGTTGGTATCATATATGTTGTTTGTTTAGAAGTCAGTGGCCACTGTAAGAGATGCCAAAAAAATAACACAGAAGTCCACATGGATGAATACATTCCAACAAAAACTTCAAAGATGAGAGATATATCTATAACATCCCGATTTGTGGTATATGTTAGAAAGTTTAAAAAAATTGATTTGACTACTTATGTCATCAAAATGCGTTTACCCTTTCGGATACACATCCGTTTAGAATTATAGAGTTAAACGTGCTTATGCTGGAGTAGTGAAATGATGGGTGACCTATCGGAAAGTGATTCACAATATCGTACGAATGAGGTCAAAGCACGGAAAAAAAATTATGTGGTGATTGCATGATCAATAAACAATGATTTTGAGCTTTCAAAAAATTAATGCACTGTCAGTCGTACGGATAAAACCCACGAACCGAAAGAATAAGCTTGAAAAGCCAATTAACCGTAGACGATCAGGAAATTACAATATCAATACAAAATCTTCTATATAAAATAGAAGTATGGTAATCACTGATGATGGACGGCATTGTGATACGTTCCTGTCGACATAAGTGTGATTCATTTTCCCAATTAAAATCCCCTAGCTGTACTTCACAGGCAGGCAATCATATAAGTTTAGATACTTTTGACATATATCAGACTGGACTAGCTAGACGCGTGTCATGAAAGACCAGGTCAAGGCTCAGGTAATTAACAATGATTTAGTTCAGATTGTTACTTCATATCGATTTAAAAATTCCCTAACTGATATGATTCAGTATTGTTTATATATCAATTTGTATGTGACTATATAACAGCAGACAAGTTGTGAACACGTCAAGCTTTGATATGTCCTTTACAGTTTTATAAACTATACTGATGACGGACGGCATTGTGATACGTTTCTATCAGCATAAGTGTACTTAAATTATTTTGTCAATTAAATATCCCCTGGTGGTCCACTTCGCTAGTGGCACTCATATAAGTTTAGGTATTTTGTTAAAAAAATCAGAACTGGACTAAGCTAGATGCGTGTCATCAAAGACTACTACTAGTACTAGGTCAAGGCTCAGGTAATTTAACAATGATTTAATTCAGATTGTTACAACTCCCATCGATTTAAAAATTCCCTAACTGATATGATTCAATATTATTTATATCAATTTGATGTGACTCTTTTACAGCAGCCAAGTTGTGAACACGTCAGTTTGATATGTACTCTATAATTTATAAACGATACTAGTATAAAAATAATCCAGACAAAATATTTGATATCTTCATAGATAAATAGATAAAATAAATACTCGTAAGCTCCAATTATATGTCAAATGATATGTCAATGTGATTAGAGATCCATACCAGTAAATTCTTGAATCTATCTCCTTTTATATTGATTTTTTTTTCAAGTGCAACAGAACCTCAACCAGAGTAAATATATCATACTTGTAGTCTCATACAAACAAACAAACAAAAAGAGTTCACAGTTTCTTTTTGCAAATATATCACAAATTTTATAAGAAGATAATATGTGAGACTAAATAATTTAAATTTATTAATTTATACTCAATCCGTTTTAAGGTAAATAATGTTTATGAAAGTTTTTACTTTTTTAAATAGATAATATTTTTATATTTTAATGTAATTTTTAATTTTATCAAAAATTATAAAATTAATAATTTATCTTTGTCTATTGAGTAATGGTATAGTAATTTTAATTAATACTTTAATGATATATTTCAGATTAAAAGATAATTTTTTAAATAATTGTGCATTGTGTTAAAATATTAAGTATTTTGGAATAAATGGAGTATAAGAAAGAGTCTAGAAGGCAACAACAAGTGTAGTTTCTTGACAACGATGTGTGTTGATGAATTATATATTTTTCCTTTTAAAAAACCTCAGTGATGCCGACAAGAAAAAAAACTCATTGACAGCTAAAAGCAAATTTGTATAGTTGTGCGCGTACGGCGCGGTTGTTTTGTCTTTTTTAAAAGTAAGAAGATAATTAAAAAATGAGTCCGTGTAACTCAAATCACATCTCTATATATATAAAGAGGTCTCTCTTTCTCACAACTCATCATCCATTGCATAGCAGCTCCCAAATAACACAAACAAAAAACAATCCAGCAAGTCAAACTTCGAGTTATAATATCGATCATGATCTCAGTCGTAATCATCGCAGAGTTACTAGTGGAGTACACGGCGGCTCTAGCAAAACTCACCTCAGGGATTCTTCCGAGACGACAAGGCGACAGCAACGTTGTAAGGGTTGGAGGTTTCATCTTGCCATGTCCTTCTCCTTCTAGTACTCAACGGTCGTCGCCTATACCTGACTTTTCTTCTCATCTTGTAGATTTCTGATCTGTGACGAGACGACCACTTCTTTAGATATTTTGATCTTTAATCTAAATCGAAGAGTTACGGCTGAGATTTTTCCTTTTGAGTGTCTCTATGCCTCTCTTCCTCTTTGTAAATCTGTATCGAAATATTATATTATAGAGATTTTATATGATTTTGATGAACTCTTTATATTTACTTGTGTGTGACGTGCTTCATTTTTTTATGACGTCAAAGAAGAAGAAGAAAACAAAATACTGAGTGAATATTAATATCTTTAATATTTTGAGACAATGGATAGCAACAAGAACTTGCAACTATTTCTCAAAAAAAAAAAAAACCAAGAACTTGGAAATAAACCAATCTTGTCCCATTTTATGAATAATTTTGGAACGAAGATTGGGATGGGAAGATCCGTAGCTAATGCTATGTTCCAAGAATGTTCCATTTTTGCATTAAACTAATAAATGAATTAGTTTAGCAAATCAGTAGACACTTAATTTCTTTTGGGCACAAATCAAGACATGCCCCATAATATGTGTGCTTTTGAAAGAATGAGAAATAACAATCATAGCAACAAAATAATCAAAATTATATAAACAGTTATACACATATTACAAACAAATTATCATGTTGCTGTAGAGGAACGGGTTTTTCGAATGTAAAGATGTCACTCTGTTACGAACAGTCTTATCTATTGTCCGTATGAATTCTGAAACATTTA
Organism: Moricandia moricandioides; assembly: GCA_905132885.1. NCBI lineage: Eukaryota > Viridiplantae > Streptophyta > Magnoliopsida > Brassicales > Brassicaceae > Moricandia > Moricandia moricandioides. The sequence continues at coordinate 82,274 of CAJHQQ010000849.1, read as the reverse complement.
TCGTACGACTGAACAATGGATAAGACTGTTCGTAACAAAGTGACATCTTTATGTTCGAGGAACTCGATCCTCTACAGTAACATGATAATTAGGTGGTTGGAGAGAATTGTCTAGGTTTGTTTCTGACAAAAAAAAATTGTTCCAAATTCTATCTTCCAAGTTTTGTGATCTTACTAAAGTTTTAATACTGAAATTTTTTTTTGTTGACAAATAAATTGAACATTTCAACGACAAAACAAACTAAATTATTAAAACCAAGTTTGTTTTGGCAAGAGCAACAATGAAAACTATCATATACAAATAAAAATAAAGCGATAAACAAAATTTAGGTTCATGCTCCGTCCCTAAATAGAAATGAATATTGTCAACATCAAAATGATTGATGCAAGAGATAAAATTAAACTGATTAAAAACAAAACAAGATAGTAACATAAGAGAAGTGATAACCAACTCAACTGAACACTCTCGATAAACATTAGAAAGAAAATCAAGTATGGTGATGTGAAGACTTATTGTAAACCGGTGCTTGTGGTTCAGTGGTGATTAATTCGAGGGCACAGTGAAATTAATTGGATTTGAGTTCCAGACCTAAAGAATTAAAATTTTAGCATCGCGAAAGATAAGAGACCAATACGTGGACCGAAAATGTAAACAGCTAACACGTGGCTAATCTGGATCACTTCGGTGGAGATCAGGATACCCCTATATAATTGGAAAAAAAATGTATCGTAGTGATTTTATTTTGATTTCTCTCTAGAAGTGTAACTGTAGTTTTTTTTAAAATGATGTTATCGGCTGAGTGATGTTCAACAACAAAAAGTGATGTATCTGCTGAGCTAATCGGTCGATTAGAAGCACAACTAATGCTAGTGTGTAGTACGCGTAAGACGCGGCGCTTCATTCTTTTTTATTGTAACTGAGACCCGAAAATACTAAAAAATGAAACACGAGTCCGAGTAACGACGAACCTAGTGGAGCTAGCAACTCTACCTTCTTTAATTAATGTTCTACTCTCCTATAAAAAGAGAAAAGGAGTTCTCTCTTTCTCACAAGTCCATATCCAACAACACTCAAAGTAAAGAGAACTCACAAGACTTCTACTTCTAAATCATTCTTCTCCACAGGGAATCTTCAACACTCTCATCGATCATGATCTCCGTTGTAATCATTGCTGAGCTACTAGTGGAGTACACGACAGCTCTCGCTAAACTCACCGCTGATATTCTTCCTAGGAGGCAAGGTGACGGAAACTTCATAAGGTTTGGCAACTTCTCCATCTACTGTCCTCCTACATCCTCGCCGGTTCCAGATTTCTCTTCGCATCTAGTCGATTTCTGATCAATGTGTTGATCGAGAGTATATATGAGCCTCAGCTGAGGATTTGTTAGCCTCTTTTTGTTTATTTTTTTTCTTTTAACTTTTGGATTTCTAACTCTTTCTCCATGTTATATTTAATATTCGATTATTTGTTCTCTTTACAATAATTTATTTTTTGTATTTATCGAATTATTCAACAAAAATGATGACTTTGTTTTCTTGATGGGTTCTTAGTGTATGATAATTGATCATCTGTAATCATAATTGACATTCTGTTATATTCCGTCTAATTGATAATTGTCACGGCCAATGATGATTTTAAAGCGTTGGTTGCCGAATGACAAAAAACAAAAACAGATGTTCAATAAAGCAGATTAACTAAAAAAGTCCTTTAATTTTTTTTTTGTTATTTGATACTTAAAATAATTATTTCTAAAGTTAGCTAAGTTCAACTACATTTAGTTTTAAGATTCTTCAAAAGTTAGATCAAGGTTTTAGAACAAATAATATATATATATATATGTGTGTGTGTGTGTGTGTATAAAACAGATAACTATAGGAGTTTTGGTAAACAATTTTTTTTCTTAAAAATAGAATGTTCTAGATTTTATTCAGTAAGTACAGTTATTAGATGAAAAACACCGATCAGAGGTTTGTAAAATTGTATCAAGTTATAATAAGAGATAATGATTTTGATAAACTTCAAATGATACTAATCAAGTTAGTTAGTTTTGAAAAGTGAACCTAACAAGGGGAAACATTGCATTGATCATAACAAAGTTTCAACATATTGATTTCTCGACAAAATAAAATTTTAGCAAGAGAAAATATTGCATGTGTGTTTTTTTCCCTGAAAAACAAATAAATATTTCAATTTCATAAGCAGTTGCTTTTCTACATTTCTTACCAGTCATATTTTCTAGACATTAAGTTATAGAAACTGTAGATCTTCATGCCATATTTCAATTGGTCTGTTTGAACCGGTATGAGCCGGATCATGTCAATGATCACTGAACTGAGTATCCCACCCAAGAGTCATAGACCTCGCTGGTCATCTAACATCCACAAGAAATTTAATACTACTCGTGGTTGTGGGGTATAATTAAGAGTCAGGCTTATCGTCTTTCTCTCATGCCTATGGATCATCATCAACATTTAAGTCGGCTTACTAGTATCCTCAAAATTGACGTAGACAATTTAAAAGGGGAGGGGGAAGGTGAAGGTTAGGAGGATGGGACTGTATATGGATGTTTAGTGACAAAACACACACACATCAAACTACTCTCGCAGACGTGTTTCTAAGTTTTGGACTATATGAGTTGTGGTTCTGGTTAGTTCCTTCATCTACTTTTTCAAGAGTTGAGGTTACGTAAACAAGACAAATATATTTATTATGTTACTATCTATGTTTTAATTAGTTTATACTAGGTACAACATCCATAATCACTGATATTCTTGAAATTTATCCTTATTCGAATCTAGTTATCCAAAAAATGTGAAGTGTTTGTCTCTTCTTATTATAAATTGTCAGTGATGCATGCATACATGAATTTGTAACCTAATGAATGTGATGTTCCCGTGTCACCTTTTTGGGCATATCAGCTGCTAAAACGAATTGATTCGTACTCAATGCCATTATAGTTTTACGATATGTTTATTTCAAAAAGATTATAATTAATATAATCGTCACAACGTTAAAGATTTATACCAAAGATAAGCACGTTATAATTTACAACCTAAATTACTCAATTTGAACGAGTGGCTCCACTATAATTTGGTAAAATGTTGAATAACGAAAAAAAAAACATTTTCCAAATGCTTATCTGATTACTCATAAGCACCGTGTGCCGTATATATTCTCTTACAGCGACCGAGACAAGTCAACGTACAATAATTTCCACAAGACAAGTAGCAATAAGAACGAATCATTATTAATCTCCCATCGAATCTTGTAAACTCTCCACTCTCCTTTCTAGTTTCTACATCCTTTTATCGACCAAAATGGGAGAAAGCAAAACTCTTCCTACGTATTTCTGCAGAAACTGTGAAAATCCACTAGCTCTCGGTGAGAATCTCATCTCCAAAAAGTTTGTGGTAACAGCAAATTTATAAGTATTATTTTTATACCAAAATTTTCATTTTTCATATCTTATCCAACTTTATTTAAATACTTTGACATGAATATAGGGAGCTTCAGGGCCAGCGTTTATGTTTTCGCACGCGATGAACGTGGTGGTTGGACCAAAGAGTGGGAAGAAAATGTTAACCGGATCGTACGTGGTGGCAGATGTGATGTGGTGAGAAGTTGGGTTGGAAGTATGTGGAGACCTTCAATCTTAAACTGAGATACAAAGAGGGCATGGTTGTGATCGAAAAGCTCAAGTTGACCAAGAAATATTGAAACTTTTTGTCAAGAATACTCTTTTGGGGGTACAGTTAAAAAAAAAAACAGATGTGGCTTGTATGTATATGTACCTCTAGTGTTTGTATGGATATCAATTGATATATAGGTTGATCAATTTTATAATAATGTTCGTATATCAAATAATGTTTGTGGTTATTATCACCAAAGTTATTGAGAAATAGCTTTTTTTTTGTGTTTAATTGTTTTTTTTTGTTTATGGTTTGCTAGAGAAAAGGAAAAGGATGTGTGTGAGGATGTTTGATTGTTGGTTGAAAAGTCATTCTTGAGCTGCCGTTCCACTGCTTACTTACAAGTCTTCTTCCAGTGTGTCTGAGCTAATATATGTTCAGTAGTAGTATGGTGGGTAGTTTCCTGTTTGAGAAGAGGGTATTTCTGTAAATGTCTCTCTGGTTTGTGCAGTCATGTTGCTCATATATTTATATATCAATGAAATCATCTCTTACTCTCGTGGAAAAAGTCATGTCTCCTTCTGCTTTCTAATGTTTCTTGCTCAAATGAGTATTCCATGGAAGTGATTCACTCACATTAATAATATAACTAAGATGAGTGGATTTCTCTTCATGTGATGCTCATTTGAACAAAGCAATGTTTGGAACTGGATTTATTTAACATAGAAGGCAGATGCCATGCCTCTTCATGAAGGTTAGTTAACTAGTCCTAGTATGTTTCTTGGCAACAAACATTTGGTTAACATTTGTCACATGTGGCAGTGGATATGTCATGATTTTAGGAGCTACTAGTACTGTTTGAAAATTCTAAAGAACTGCTAAGAAGCACTCCCAGACAACAAGAAAGTGACAGTGGCGGACTCAAGCCTAATGACAAAAGAAGTTGTACACATGGACTGCCTAATGTTGGCTCACAGCCCGGGAGGAAAAGAACTGACCGAGAAGGAGTTTGAGACCTTTTAGCCAAAGCTTCCAAGTTGTCTGCAGAGCCTATGGTACTCACATTATGTTGTTCCTCAAGAAGATAAATGCATGATTAAAAGATACATGCATGAATGTATCCTTTGGCCCCTTTTGCTTCCTAGTTTTGGTTCTATCTCCATTCTTGAATATCTTATATCAATTGGTTTCATGTCACTATGGTTGTGGTTGTTGTTGGAAGATGAATTTCTTTTTGTAAATCTACTTGCATCGCTTGTATAAAATGGAAATCAAATATAATTTGTTTTGTTTGTAGTCAATCTAGTTACATGTTTGAAGCAAATTGAATATGTTCAAGCTACTCAAGAGAGAAACGATGTCATCCATATTGTAACAGTGAGAGTCAGTAACTATACCAACAGTCGCTGCGGCCTGAACAAGTTCAACCAAATCTTATAATAACTATATCTGTATAATGAATCTTATAGCTAAGAGTTACGATCAGCGATGATGATGCTGATGTTGTCCTCTGCTCCATTCCTGAATTATAAAAAGGGATATGATTCTTGAGTTCATGGTCAAGAACTTGCACTAGAGCTTCACAAGCAAGCTGTTACAGAGAAGATTTAGAAGACTAGATCGGTCTATATTTATATACGGAAACTAATTGGTAAGCAAAATGATAAAGGAAATGAGTGCCTGGACATTTCCACATTTCCACAGGCCATAGCTTAAGCTTAGTTGTTTGCATTTAAAAACTTAAAAAAATGTTTAAAATAGGAAAAAGAAGGTTCTACCGAGAATTGAACTCGGGTTACTGGATTCAGAGTCCAATGTCCTAACCGCTAGACCATAGAACCACTTGTTAATTCGTTAAACATAGTCAATTATATGTCTATAAGAAGACGTTGTAGAGAACAGTAAGCGGACATCAGTTACGTCCCCATTGGTTATTAGTTGGCTTAGAGAGAAACAAGGATGATTGTTTGCAGATTTTGAAGTAGTTTTTAGTTTTTGCTTTTCAAAAAACTACTTTTTGACCAATCAAGTTTTTGGAGAAATAGATTCCCTTTAATTTAGGGAAACTGGTTTTTAGTATAAACTGCTACTTTCTACAGAAAAACCAAAATCCACTTTGATCAAGTTTCTTTAGCAACGTCACGTTGGATTTCATTTTTTTTTAAATATTGCTGTTTCCTAATCAGTTTTTAACAAAATGAAAAAAAAACATATAAAACAATTTTCTCGAACTTGTAAACTAATAGAAGTTCAAATAAAATTCAAAAAAGAAATTTCATTTTAAAAGTAATATTTAATTAATTATTATAAGATTTTATTTTATGTGAAAAATATTTCGGTAATAATTAATGAAATTATACACATATATTTTAATTAATAATTTTAAAATAAAAATGGTTTATAAGCAAAAACCAAAAACCAAAATATAGAACAACCATTCATGCTTTTCAAAAAAACAAAATCTACTGCAAAATCAAAAACCAAAAATCAAAAACTAAAATCTAAAAACCAAAATCTAAAAACCAAAAACCAAAAACCAAAATCTAAAAACTATGAAAACAATCATCACTATAGTCAAAAATCGAATGAACGGCTCAGATTTGTTCTCTTCTTTTCTCTCTCAGTTTCAGAGATCAAAGTGGTCAACGAAGAAAAGCACCCGACTATTCCCAGAAACCGTGGCAACAGAGAGTTCGGGTCGGGTCGGGTCGGGTCGGGTTAGAGTCAGGGTCGATTTGTCTTTCAATCTTCTTTCCCTTTTCTCTCTTTCTCGTGTTTTTTTTTTCCAGATTTGTCTGATCGAATCCATTCTCAAAGATCCCCCAAAAGTAGTTAAAGCAAAGTACTTTGTTCTTTCCCTCTTAGTCGAGCTTCAAAGAAAGGAATTTTCTTTCCCGAGAAACGAGATTCCACGAAAAAAAAGCAACTAAAATTTTGACCTAATTGTATATTTGAATTTAGGGTTTTTGTTTTGTTTTCTGGAAATCGGATTGTGGTAATGGAGACGGAGAGTATGGACTGCGAATCGTCGGCGAGAAGCATCCCTAACGATAACGGAACTTACCATTTCTCTTCCACGAAGATTCACGCCGTCGCTGCCGCCGTTGTTACTAATATCGTCGGTCCGACGGCAAACGCTGCTGCCACAAGCGTCTACGAGCTTCTGGAGTGTCCTGTTTGTACCTTTTCTATGTACCCTCCTATCCATCAGGTGAAAAAAGTTTTCTTCTTTGATTCATCATCTTTGGAGGCTGTTGATACGACACAGTTTCATGATTTGGTACCTGAAATGGCATTAGGCTTGTCTTCTTCTCTCTCAACTTTTGCATATAGTGTAGTAATCGTTTGAAGTTTTTCGTCAGAATAATCTGATTCAGAGCATTTTACTAGGCTTGGTGATATAGTATGGTTGGTGCTTGTATCCTAATGAGTTAGTGGATGGAAGTTTCTTGAGAGTTGAGGTAATCTAAAAAAGTCTCTCTCTTTTTCTTATTGTTGCAGTGTCATAATGGGCACACGTTATGCTCAACTTGTAAAGTGAGAGTGCATAATCGGTGTCCAACGTGTAGACAAGAGCTTGGAGATATAAGATGTTTAGCTCTTGAGAAAGTAGCCGAGTCACTTGAGCTGCCTTGCAAGTATTTTAACCTCGGATGCCCTGAGATTTTTCCTTATTACAGCAAACTAAAGCACGAGTCTCTCTGTAACTTCAGACCTTACGGTTGTCCTTACGCCGGCTCCGAGTGTGGTATCGTAGGGGACATCCCTTTCCTTGTATCCCATCTCAGGGATGATCACAAAGTTGACATGCACGCTGGCTCCACTTTTAACCACCGCTACGTCAAATCCAATCCGCGTGAAGTAGAGAACGCTACTTGGATGTTGACTGTGAGCTTTCTTGTTCTGTAGTAAAAAACATGATTCCGACATCAAAGTTAACAGTCTCTCATCTTTTGTTCCTTGTCTTGGTTCAGGTATTTCAATGCTTTGGGCAATACTTCTGCCTCCATTTTGAGGCGTTCCAGCTCGGGATGGGTCCGGTATACATGGCGTTCCTGAGATTCATGGGGGACGAGGAAGAAGCAAGGAGCTTCAGCTACAGTTTAGAAGTGGGAGGCAGTGGGAGGAAGCTAACGTGGGAAGGAACGCCAAGAAGCATCAGAGATAGCCACAGGAAAGTAAGAGACAGCAACGACGGTCTCATCATCCAAAGAAACATGGCTCTCTTCTTCTCCGGCGGTGATAGGAAAGAGCTTAAACTTAGAGTCACCGGTAAAATCTGGAAAGAGCAACACAGTCCAGATTCTGGGCTCTGCATACCAAACCTATCTTCATGAGATATTATTCATTCTTTCTTCTTCTTTTTTTTCTCCTCTTTGAGAAGTTGTATGATGATTTGGCTTCCACTGTTCTTCTTTGTCTGTATCTAAAACATTTCATGAATGAATTGTGTTTGATGAGGGAATCATATGAGCTACAATATGGATTTAGTTTGTAAATGCATACGTATATAAAACTTATTGGAGAAAATAAATTTGTCAAATTCTATCAACAATTCATCATCATGTTTTTTTCTCTATAAGAAAACAGCAAAAGATTCATTTGACGTGTAATAAACGGTAGAAGCTCCTGTGAGATATTGCTTGTGGCTGGTATATTCTTTTGAAGGACTGATCATTGTTTTTAGTGTAAATTAGATTTGATGTAAAACTGGTGGTGTGGTCCTATGTCCATAGTTCTCAGTGATTCAAAAGAGACAACAACGGTAGAGGACACATATGTACTAGTTAATCTCTACATCATCAGTTTATCACATTGTAGATGTATTAAGACATCAAATTTGAGATAGAGACAAATAGACAACCCCATCTTCTTCATTACAAATCCTCTCAACTTCCATGGAAAGATAAAATAAGAGTATAGTTTAACTTAATACAAAAGCTTCCTTCGAGTTCAATGATGGAGTAAGAAAAAATATCTACAATATTAAAGTCGGAGAAAAACGTGTTATGAATGTAGGTTAGGTAGATCATGGAGACTATTATAGTGTGATTATGAAACCGAGTTAGTAGCATTAACTAAAACAAATTGTTTAATAACTAAACGTACGGAAACTTTCAATGTCAGTTTTGTCATTTCCTCAACACTCAGTATCTTTTAAATAATTGAATAAGAGAAGATGGAGATCACGGGACCTAAGTTCCTGGGCCATAAAGACAAATAATCATATGAAAGAATTGATTGATTATATGAACTTGGTTGAAAAAGTACAACCAGAACCAGAGATTATATTCTATGAACCAATTTAATTGTCGCGATTTACAACTAAACAGAGAGAGAGGAGTAACAACGTGGCACCCATACTACTAAATAAGAAAAATACTTAGGTTCATCCCCTGAACCTTTAAATTCACCACATTTCTTATAAGCAATCAAACTGTCATATAGATTATTAAATAAAAAATATTAATCTTTATTTTAAAAATATAAAATAACAAAAAAAGAATAACGTCAATTTTAACATTGTCGCTAACTAAACTCTAGCCTTAAATTAAATTTCTAAACCCTAAACCCTAAATATAAACTCAAACCCTACACTCTAAATCTCAAACTATAGACCCTAACCTAAAACCAAACTTTAGACCCTAACCTAAAACCAAACTTTAGACCCTAAGCCTTAAACTCTAAACTTTAGACCCTAAACTTAAACCCTAGGATTTAGGATTTGGGGTTTGGGTTTAGGAGTTAAGTTTTAGGGTTTAGAGTTTTGGGTATAGGATTTGGGTTTAGGATTTATAGGGTTTGAAGTTTGGGTTTAGGATTTATAGGGTTTAACGTTTGGGTTTGGGTTTAGGAGTTAGAGTTTAGGGTTTAGAATTTTGGGTATAGGATTTTGATTTAGGGTTTAGGGTTTGGGTTTAAGGTTTAGATTTAGGGTTTAGGATTTAGATTTAGAGGTTTTCTAGTGATGTTAACGTTAAAGTTGTGGTTTATTATTTTCTGTAGCTATTTTGTTTTTTGTTAATTTTTTTTAAATAATTTTTATTTAATAATCTATGTGGCAATTTGATTGGTTATAAAAGATGTGGTGAATTTAAAAATTCACCATATGGGGTGAACCTAAGTATTGTTCACTAAATAAACATGTGCTGCCTCTCTACTCTAGTGTCTACAGTCACCTAGCTACTAAACCCCTAGAGTTACCACTTAATAAGCTTTACTTTACAAAAGTAGTCAACTTGGCTATTGTCTAGTAATCTCAGCATCATCTTTCTCTAATAACCACTACTTGTTATAGAGAGGAAATCAGTTGGAAATGTTGCACATGTTAAGTAGTAGGGACTATACTTTTATACTCTCCAAGAATATTTTAAAGTAACAAAAATATGTGAGTGGGGGGGGTTTAGCGTGTATAAAGCTGCTCTCTCTCCACAGTTCTGATCGGCCCTCTCTACATCACAAAGGCAAGAAAGGGGGGCCAAAGGACAGAACTTTCCTTCAGGGTACCCTCCAAGCTTCCCACTTGGCCTCTACTTACATTCTCTTCTGTTCAATTCCCACTTCTACTTGCAGGAAACAGATTCTAATTAAGAGCAAATAGGAGGGAGAAAATGTATGCAGATACAGGGGTAGGGTTCCGGTTCATGCAGGGTTGTTCTCCAGAAATTCATCAGTTCGATGACCTCTTTAAACCCTACAAGCTCTCTGATCAAACGGTTTGTCTTTGCTTTCTATTGTTTCCTCTTCTTTGTTGGAGTGTGCTCTGTTTCTGGCTATTCTAAAGATTGTTTGTGTCTTTCTTGGCCGATGTAAAGACTCAGTCTTTAATCTTTCTTCTGCTGATGCTTTATAGAAAGAACTCAACTTTATGATAATGGGGATGATACCCTTTTCTCTTTACACGATTGACAACAAACTTTTGTGTGTGTGTGTTCCGACAATCAGATTCCGTGTTCAAAATGACTTCTGTCTTTTTTTTTTTTGTACAATCATGTTCCACTTGGACTGTAAGAAAGAAGTAAGATTTGCTTTCCTTTTACCCTTTTTTGAACGAATCCACACTCCCCCAAAGAGATCTGTTGAGTGTTTTGTACATAAAAGCCAAATAAAACTCACTTAGTTTCTTCTGATGAACTTTGAAGGAAACATGTTTTGAGTATTAATCTTGGCTCTCTTGTGGTGATTTTGAAGCAGATCAATCTTGTTGAGTATGGTTTCGGAGAAGAGAATGACCTATTCAAAGCTCCTGAGCCGATCATTATTGAAGAACCAATGCTAGCCGTTGGTCCCCTCTCTCAAGAGATAGTTGAACTTGGCGATCTGGGGTCGTTGCAGAGTGACCAACAGTTTATAGAAAAGGCTTTCTACGATTGTGAACAAGACCTCCTAGTGGAGTCTCCGCTCTCCGAGGTACTAGACAACAAGAACGTCTCTTTAGTGACGGAAATGGACAATGTTGTAAAGAGTAGTAGTGTAGTTGTTTCTCATGTCCCTAAGAGCGTGAGCTCGGGGAACCTGCATATGCCACAGCGCGAGGATGAGGTGATTCGGAGATTCTTACCTCTAGTGGATAATGGAATGCGAAGAGCCTTTAGCGAAAGCGATATACAGGTTTGAACCAAAGTTATTAATAGTACTCTTTTGAACAGTAAACTCAATCTATAATGAGTGTTTACAAGAATTTTGTGGGGCTGTGCTCTCGTGGAAAAAATGAGAGGAAGCTGTGATCTCATCTATATGGATGGGGGTGTTCACTTGTGGATATTTTTTCCTTTATGACAGACACTGGAGACTAGAAACACAGGTCTGGTTCAGACTCAACTGGATAGAATAATAGTAAGTTGCACCTCAGAGGACCGTCGTGAGAAGCTTTCTCGATACAGGGACAAGAAGAGCAGGAGGAATTTCGGGCGTAAAATCAAGGTAAAGACATGAAAAAATGGTTTAGGGTTATATATGGTATCTCAATGTATCTTGTTTGGTGTATGGTTGCGCAGTATGCTTGCAGGAAAGCTCTTGCAGACAGTCAACCGAGGATCCGAGGAAGGTTTGCAAAAACAGAGGAGATGCAGAAATGAGGAGGATTTCATTAGTTAGGTACCTGAAGATGAACAAGCAGAAGAGTTTGATGCAGTGTTTTTGTATATAAGGGTTTTGTCTGAATAAGCCTCTAAGGAGTAAGGATTAGGAAGGAAAATAAGTTTCTAAATTCATAAGCTGTTTGATGTTCCTTTCTATAGTTGACCATACTTATTAACACTTGACGTAAGTAGCTCTTTGATCATTTAGGTGAATGATTGTGAATGTGCAAACTACATAAGGATAACATTTTGAAAATATGAAAGAATGAGATTCTAGCCAAACATTGTCACCATCTAACGCTTGTGCTAAGTTATTATATGCATGGCCAGAATCCAACCTGGCCTTGCATGTACCTGTTATGGTCCCACTTAGCTCCCTAATACATGCGTGATTCATCCCTTAAATTATCATCACTCATATCCTCGTAGAAACCATGCATATGAGGTGAGGTCCTGAGACATCCATCATCACTTTTATAATTTTAGTGTAAATTCTTTCAGATTTTCATGAATGCCCTTGTATATATTACCTCTTGCCCTGGATTAAAATGATTTCTAAATCCGCCACTGATCATATTCTGCCATTCGAGTGGGGGCAGGTGACCCAAGAACCTCTCACCATTAGTCATGTGGTATGGAATTCGAGAAAGACTCAAATTCATCCAAGGCCTAACCCAAAACATGGATGAAGAAAGGAACTGTGGCATCAAAGAATTGGAAACCTCTCTGAGTTGAAATGGAATAACAGAGATGGTCACTTTTGGGAAGCCACTCCACACATTACCTTGTTGTCCTCTTCCCATAGTTGAGCCACCACCTCTCTTATAATGTACGGTAGCAATGTTAGAGCATATTTGGTGGACATGTTGACACGTGGATTGCCACTCTTTAGGCTTCTTGACCACCAAATACTTTTTATATTTTTCTAGAAGCATTGCAAATATATACTTACTACATCGTGGAGCCCTTACAAAATCGAGACGTCTACAAGTTCAATGGCCTACCTTGCGTCGGACTCATCATCGTAAGAGTCTAAGACCCGTTCTTATTGACGATAGCCAAGAAGACCCATTCAGTTTTTGCCTAAACCCTTATTACATCTCCACAACACTCAAACAAACCAAATTGAAAATAAAATTCCAAAACGCAGCGTTAAAGCATTAGGGTTTCAGTGTACCTTTGTGGTTCCTTATTCTCTCTCTCTCCTCTCTTGTTTCCTCTTCTCCAAGGAATCTGGAAACAAAAAAAAAGAAAAGAAAACCAAACCCTTTTTTCTCGCTCATCTTCTCTCCAAGGTCTTTGATTGATCTAAATCGAATCTCTTCCCGACGGTAGATTCACAAGAAGCTTAATGGGTGAGGCAGAGAACCTCTGGGTCGATTCCGTGACGCCGTCGTCGTCTCCGGCGGTAACACAAGTCCGTGACTTTCCGATCACAGATTCGACTAAAAGCCTCGGACCGCAAATAGTTTCCCAGCTTCTTTTGGAGAAGGGTTCGTCGGAGGATAAGCTAGGGTTGACGGAAAGAGTTTTCTCCGCCGCCGGAGCTGCGTTTTTGTCCGCCGTTACTCTAAATCCTCTCGACGTTGTCAAGGTTGGTTCTTTTGTTTGATGTTAGTTCATAAACCGCCGGAAAGTTTTATGCTTTTTTGACTCTGTTTCTGTTGTGATTTTGTTCACCAGACTCGATTGCAAGCTCAAGCAGCTGGATTTTCTTACTCTCACCCTCTCAGTTATGACATTGGTCGCATGGCGTTCTTTGGACCGAACATGGTATGTGTCTGAATTCTTCAGAAAAAGGAGAATGCTTTCGATATTAATTTAATAGTTTGTTTTATGGGTTTTAGATGTTTGCAGACTTGAGATGTTCTCCTTCGTGTGCACGCGCTGGTGTTCAGGGTACTGTCTCTATTTGCCCGCCTGATTGTTTCCAGTACAAAGGAACCTTTGATGTCTTCACCAAGATCATACGTCAGGTGAGTGTGCCTTGATAAGGTGGTTTAGTCGAGAATCATTCCTATGTCACTTTTCACTAACGCAATAACTGATACAGGAGGGCATGGGACGCCTGTGGAGAGGGACTAATGCTGGTCTTGCACTAGCTGTGCCTATGGTATCCTCTCTTATTTGCATTTGTTTTGTTTTGATAGACTATGGTTCAGTGAACACGTCAAGATTCTGCGCAGGTTGGGATTTATCTCCCATTCTATGATATGTTTCGCAACAGGTTGGAAGAGTTGTCTCGGGAGAATGCGCCTGCTACGACAATATTTGTGCCTCTTGTGGCAGGGGCATTGGCGCGGTCCTTAGCTTGTACAGTGTGCTATCCTATTGAACTTGCAAGAACCCGTATGCAGGTCTGCATATATTTCTATAACTCTGGAGTGTGTCTGTGTCATATACTTCTCAGTGGGATCTTTTTGAGACTTGCTATTCATTTTCTTTGCTAACTAGGCATTCAAAGAAGCTAAAGCCGGTATGAAGCCTCCGGGAGTTCTTAAAACACTGGTTGGTGTAGTCTCTGAAGTCAGGACTGTAAATAACATTGAAAATAGTTGTAAGTTGTTTCTTCGTTCTTCTCAAGCCATAGAAATGGCTATAATTTGATATTCTGAACTCATGTTTACCAATTCTAAACGCATATATTATCGATTCATGTTGTTGGCCCCTCTCTTATGTATATCTCATTCATTGAAAATCGAAACATTGAGATGCATGCATGTGGAGATTGACATGTTTATTTATTTATTGAGTCTTGTTATACATGTTCTCTGTCACAGTGCACAATTATCGTGTTCTCTGGAGAGGCTTGGGTGCCCAGCTTGCCCGTGATGTTCCATTCTCAGCAATCTGCTGGGCGACTCTCGAGCCAGTAAGCTATTTTTGACGTGTTTTAAACATTTTACTATGCAGATAAATTGTCTGTAAGGCAACAACAAAGTGAATTGGTTTTTGACTTGCTCCTTGGTTGCAGATGAGAAGGAGGCTCCTTGGAATCGTGGGAAACGATACAAACGCTCTTGGTATCCTCGGTGCAAACTTCTCCGCTGGTTTTGTAGCTGGAAGTATTGCAGCTGCAACTACTTGTCCTTTTGACGTTGCAAAAACAAGAAGACAGATAGAGGTGTGTTTTTGATTTGTTTATAACAGCACCATACTTATGTCTTACCATTTTCAATATTTTCAGAAGGACCCTTTTAGGGCAATGAGAATGACGACACGCCAGACACTCATAGAGGTTTGGAGGTATGTATGTGTATATTTTGAAAGATTTCATTGTTATTTGCTTAGTAAAAGCTCTGTGTTTGCATTGAAACAAAAAAGAGATAACAATATATATATACTAACACACCAGGGATGGAGGGATGAGAGGACTGTTCACGGGAATAGGTCCAAGGGTGGCGCGTGCAGGACCATCGGTTGGGATAGTGGTTTCCTTCTACGAAGTGGTCAAGTATGCTCTGCATCGCCAATATGCTTCATCATGACCCAACAGAGAAACTAATCACCTACACATGAATGTGGATACAGCTTTGGGAATAAGTTAAACAGGCACCAACCCTTGTTTACCAAGCTATTGAGCCAACAATTTTGTTCAGTTAATCAACTACCGGCTGTTTTTGTCGGGTTTGTTAATCAATTTGAAGTGAATCTCTCACAAAGAAGAATGTGGGAGAACTAAAGGATGATCTCTCTGAGAAGCACCACTGAGACAGAAGAAAACGTTCATATGTTTATTTTTATCTAACAGCTAGCTAAATGATCTCTTTTAGAAGCACCACTCTCTCTTTGAAGCACCACTGAAAATGCTTATCAAAGGTACAAAGATTCTAGTTCTCAATCAAGACATGTATTGTACATGCAAGAATGGAGTAATCTTGGGACCTTGAAGCACATTTGTTTCGAGTCTCTATATGAAATAAAAGTCTCTAGATGTAATGGAAGATACTGTTAAACATGACTAATTTTCCACAAACCTTTGTTTACTCCGTTTCTGAGCCAGGACTTTGTTTAGTAAAGGCCAAAGCTACCAGCAAACATCAGCTCACACATTATTTCCTCATCTAGTTTTATGTATTGGAGAATAAAGCACATAGCACTTTAAAAAAAAAAAAAGTAAACATGGAAGCATGAAGAAGAAGATGGTTAAAATTTGGAAGATGGAAGGAAAAAGTGTAAGTAGTTTCTGATGATCCAGTATCTCTCTATCTCCACTGCCTCTCTTCCCGGTACTCTTCCTGCTATTATTTCCCACACCTGTTATAAGAGTAGATTTAAAAGAAGAAAAAAAACATTGTATACATCATCGTAACTGTAAGAATAACTACATTTAGAATTTATAAACATATATTCCTTCCATTTCAGTTTGTGCTGTTTAGCTTTTTTTAACTTAAATTAAGATTATTTGATTATTGGTAATCAGTAATATTTATTATTTTATTGATTCGATGACACTGGAACTAATTAAGAGTAGGAACGTATGGCCGTATTATATCACATGTTTCGTGGTAAAGTCATTACAAATGATTTTGGAAGAGAAACGCAATTAAATATACCTGTCGCCGACAAGTCTGTGCATTCTTTTTTTTTTTGTGCATTCTTAAGATGAGATCTTCCTCTTGTTGGCTCATATTGATGAATTTCCACTCTACACTACGCACTTCTGCATTTTTCAAACACATTTCTTCACTTTTATTATTGTTTTTATGTTTCTCTTATATATTAATGGTCATCTCTCTCAAATAGTTATATTAAAACTTTTGTCACTAAAATAGTTTTCAAACAAAAAAATCGAAATAGTTTTTTTATTTTTAAAAATTTAATTTTTTTTGTTAGAATTTTAAACTTCACCTCCGAAACTTCAACTTATAACTGTAAATTCTAACTAAATTCATATTAATTAATCCTAAATGTATAAATGTCTATTTACACATTTAATAAAATTTATTTAAATTATTTTTCTCTATAAAAGCCATTTTTATGACAAAAAATAGTATTATCTTAGAATATTTTTCTATATTAATTGCTACGTAGCTTTTCTTCAAAAAAAACTCCGTATAAAACCCATGCACGTTTTTTGTGACCATCTACTTGAATCTGGACTGAATTTTCTTCTCTGTATGTGAATACGAAATCTGGTGTATGCAAATCAGGGGGGGGGGGGGGGGCTATATATATATATATATATATCAAACACTAAAAAAGAAAAAACACGGATGATATCTCAAAGACGGGTATAAATAATAAAGTGAATGAATATATAAGCTAATCAAAGGAAACACATGGAATGTCTGTCTATACATAATGTGGGCATGTGGCGATTAATAAAAGGTGGGCCATCAGAGTTGTGACGCTGGAGTGGGTAAGAGCATAAACAAAGGGGCTCTTAAGGGGGTTCTTAGCGGGTGGGACCCGCTAATTCCCTTAAGAACCACCTTTAAATCTTTTAATTAAGAGGTGTTCTTAGTTGGGTTCTTGCACTGTTCGCAGGCCCCACTGACACGTGGCGGCCCGTGATTGATCCGTTTTTATTTTTTATTTTATTTTTTTTTTTTTTAAAGAAAAAAAAAACTAAGAACCCCTTAGGGTTAATCCTGCTCTTAGGATCGTGTCTCTGACTTTTAAAAAGTTAAAAGCAAAGAAAAAAATTTGACCCCAAAAATGTTATTATGGTAGTTTAAATACATGATTTTGACCAATAAATCAGAACATTAATCTACTAAACCAACAAAAATTCTTTTCAAATTGACCTCCAAATTATTCATAAATATATTAGTTCCAAGCACATGCTTTGACCAGCTTGTGGTCAAGCACAGCCCAAGGTACGTTGAATCCATGAATGCAGGTGGAAGAAGAAAATGTGACAAACTGAAGCTAAGAGTTTTTCGAAATTGAAAAAGATGTAGTATGAGACAATTCTAAAAGAGTGAGCAGAGACAGAGAGAAAGTGATATGTTACTTATAAAAAAAAGTGAGATGTGAAATGAAATTATTTTTTAAATCATATTGAGAGAGAGAGAGAGAGAGAGAGAGAGAGAGAGAGAGAGAATATTACTTGTTGTTGGACACAAAAAAAAATGTAGTTGGAAGAACCATGATGTTTCTTGAATTTATTTGTTGTTGCCAATATGTGAGGTTCAATTTGCTTTTATCTTAAATATACAGAGTAGGCATGGGTGTTTAGGGGTCTTTCGGATTAGGTTCGGTTGATTCGGATTTTCAGATTTCAAGACTATGTTCATAAGTTCCATTCAGATTTTACTAATTTTTGGGTCAAATTCACTTTGGTTCATTTCGGATTCGGTTCAGATCGGATTATATCTGATGTTTGAAATCGTCTAAAATGATTTTTATAAAACTTTAAAATTTAGCAAAAAATATTCAAAATATATAAATTATTCAAAAATCTAGTTAAAAACTAGTTAAACTATCTAAAGTAACTGAAAGTATTCAAAATAACAAATAAAATAAACTACAAAAATCTTTAAAATACTATAAACTATCTAAATTACTTTAATATATATATATATATATATATATATATATATATATATATATATATAAACATTAACACATTTAACTAATTTCGAATTATATTTCGGATTTCAGTTCAGATCGGATTGTACATGAACTCGAAAGTAACAAGCTTTTAAGTTTCGTTCCAATATTTTTGTATAACGGTTTGCATGTGGTTTGGGTTGAAGTCGAGTATTCGGGCTAGGGTAAAAACGCTCAGGTCTAATACAGAGTATAACTTGGGGACCTCAAGTCCCAGGGAATCAATAGTGTTTGTATATCTACAGATGATTTGTGAAAATTAAAGCTACTTATGCAATTAGAGCAGTTATTGCGGTTGTAGCAGTATGGTTGGTAAGATCGATGTTATAGTTACACTCCAAATTCACTGACTAATGTCAATACAGTAACTTGAGACGACCAATATAGAAAGTATTGCAGCTAAAATTAGACTACCTGCGGTAAATAATGTATTGCAAATGTCCTCTTGTGGAAAAAGAAAAGATGAATAAAATGTTTTTTTTATAAATAAAAGGAGTAGTCTATAGCTGGTTCTGCCACAAAAGAGAGAGAGAGGAGATAGAGACAGTACACATGTATTTAATTATACTGTCGTACACAGGTGTGGTTCTCTACGTACGAACTGTTTCATTATTAAAAGAAAAATAAAATTATTTATGTTCAATATAAAAACACATGCTGATATGCTTAGGGATGATACATGGTCGACAGGCACACCAACTCTCGACACGGTAGAGGGAATAAGACACAGCTTAAGTGTAGAGCTATTCGCTTAACTGCATAAACTAAGATCAGCATTAACGGGAGTATGAGGATAAGATGGTATCTACAATTATATTATTAAAAAGAAAAAGTAAAAAAGTATCTCTGAACTAATTTTTTTAGTACAACCTTACTTGTCTTTTATCCAGTGGTTTTATTTTCAAATTTTAATTAAATTATAATTATCTAATAAAATTATAATAAAATATTAATATTTGTTAACTCACATATCCAAATTCCTCATCTCCCCGTTAATGCTGCTCTAATATTCTAAAATCTGTGTATCCAATATAACGTTAAAATTTTAATAGTCTATATTAAAATAATAGATATATATAACCCACCTGTCCTGATTTTAATTCATTTTTTTGGGTACAAAATGGAAAGGGACCTCCACCTATGGTTCTAAAATTTTCGGATTTAAAATAATAATCACAACTTTTTTACCAAGCCTCAACAATAGACTTAGTTGAACAAAAAAGAGATCATACGTTAGGGTGTTCAATATTTTATCAATAGACTACATTCTGATCCTGTGATCCACAGTCTGAAGGGACATACATGCTCGGTCTTTTTTTTGTGCAACACATGTCTCGGTCTATTCGGGAAAAAAAAATACACAAATCAACTTGAATGTAAACTTTTTGGTATTTTCATTTTCTTATATTTTAAAGAAATTACACATTATTACTAGTTTAGATCTCAAAAGGTTTCTAAAACTTCATCAACATCGTAAAGACGTAAGTCAATGGGAACAAAGGAAAAAACAGGAGAAAATGAAAAGGATTGGTTAGATGGAAAAATATACAAAAAGACTATGAAATATTTGCTTACCTTCTAGTTAGGTTAGGTCTCACGATGTCAAATATGAATATCGAAAAGGTGCAATATATCTATTCTGATTTCCACATTGTACGCAACGACGTGTTAAACGTCATTCTTGTCCATATTTGTCGAAAAATAAAGTCTGTGTTTGTCTATTTGAAAATTCTTTGACGAGGTCATGTCATCGACTATTCTCCAAGTTGACTCATTTTGTATTTTTCTCACAGGTTTCTTCTACTTTTCGTATTCATGCTTTATAAAACTTATCATTACCATCGGCAAATATTAATAAAGAAAATAGGCGATCTCCACTACCTTGTTTAATTTAATATATGCACATATAAATTGAAGCGTAATTAAACGTTTAGGAAAAAAATAGTAAAACATCTCAGTCGGTAACATCTTAAGTTGACTAATCATGATGTTCTGAATTTGAATTTTTCACAACTACATACAGTGCTGCAAACCACTGAGGATACGATGAAAATGTGGAACCATTATACACAAAGTCGTGCAAACGTTTATTCTTGCCCGAATCCAATCATAAAAATTCTTCAATAAAAATAATAATACATATTACTAGAAAAGGGAAATATATAAAAATAAACTAATAATTATATAATAATATTTATTCTAATTACTCTAATTCTTTAATAATTAAAAATTGTCTATATCTTTGTTATTTAAGAAACCATATTTTCATTATAATTCCATGTTTTTAATTTTAATTATTACAGTTTTTTGTTTTTATAATTAGATTATGCTTTTGTAAATAAAAGATGCCCTTGATCTTTAAAATAGTTTGGCTGTCCGAAGCTAATGTTTTTTTTCTTTTTCTGTTGAGGCGTGTTGTACATTACCAATGTGAACAGTTCCCGAATTTGATTTCATTGTGATTAATGAAAGTTATTATTGTTAAATATGGAAAAGAGAGAAATGTGTAGCGTTGTATGTTAAATTTGTAAATTAAACAAAAACTAAATTCTAGAATATAAAACCTTTTTATGTGGCCACTTAGAAACGGCGATTGATTTTAGTTGGAAGAAGAACCATTGTGCACTAGTCAACTCTTGCAAGTTCCCAACAAAGTCTCTGTTACTTCAACCCTCGGCCATGATTAACCCGGGTCTCTTAAGGTGAGGTTCTTAACGTAAAATTTATTTTTTTAATTTTTTTTTATATTTTTTTTACATCCCGCTAAGAGACGGCTCTTATGGTTCTTGTTTAAAAGACGGTTCTTAGGTTTTCTTAGTTAAAAGCTAAGATACGTCTCTTAGAAAAGCTAAGAACCTCACTTTAAGAGACCCCGGTTAATCATGCTCTTAACAACTCTTCACGTATGTTGTCTCTTTTGAAAAAGTTACGATCTAATTAACTTGCAATATAAGTATTAATCACAATTAACCAAACAAAAATGCGCCTTAGTCAACCTACATGTTTGTGAAAAGATTTTTTCCTTCTAGGTGGCTATGGGTCATTATCACACCATCCGTCGAATTATCACATCTTCTCCAAAAGACAAGGATTTGGTTTTGTGTTTTTAAACAATCTTTTTTTTTTGTTAGTACTTTTCATGTGAACACAAGTATTGCGCATAAGTTTGCATTTTATAGTCAAAGACATGTATAAACTCGATCTCCCAACACTATTTTTCTGCGAGATTTCTATAGCAATTTTTCAACTGGATTGAAACTTATTAAGCGGCCTGAAATAGACTCCTCTAAGCAGGTGCTTCAAGCACCATAAAATGCCTAGTTCAGTCACCTTTCCGGTGCAGAAGGCTCATCCATGCCCAAGAGATCTAAAATTATGTTTATTACTGTTAATGAATGAAAATTCCACTTATCATCAAACACTTATCAACAATTAATTCTAATATGAAAATTTATGATCACTTCGAATTTAACATGATATGAGAATCACCTGATATTGAACTACACCGTAGAAGATATTCTCACAATTGCTTCACATTTAAATTTGTCATAATTTAAACTCATAAATATATACAATGGAATTTGAAACGCTAGAAATATGTATGTAGCATGAGTTCAAACATAATAATGATAGCTGTATGTGAATCTGCAAATCTACATGTGGGTAGGAGCTTGGGATATTATTACACGAGTGCAACGTTTCATACTCAATTCATATCGTCTAGTATAGTCATATTATACGGTTCGATCGCGACATAATTATTTGTCTGTTTTTGCTTCTCTCATCTAATGTTCGGCATTTGTTATGATTTAGATGTTAGAAATGTACGTGAAAAAACGGAATATAATATATAGAGACATGAATCATTTGCATATGTAATGTAAACTTTTTTAAAACTATTGAACTCTGCCATCAATATTGATTTTGCGGTCAATGCTTAATAGACTGATTACTGGAAGATAAAAATTTAGGCAAATAGTAGAAATTTAAAAATTATTGCCGTTTATTATACTGCAAACATAAAATATCAAATAAATGAAGCAGTTATGAAAGTATCAAATTTGAACTATATTTATATGATTTGGATTCTAACAGGTCGAAACTGAAATTTATTAGATCCGGTCAAATACTTGGTAGTCTAGAGTTGAAACATTTGAGTGTGGATTCATAGCAAGTTAGCAACCGACCATTATTCTATTTTCATTAAAGAAAAAAATATAAGAAATTAAAAAGTGATGGAGTATATAATCTAATTAATTTGAATCAGTCAATGGTGATTTTAAAAATCATATTTGGTTGGGAAAATATAGTAGTCAAAGATTTATACTTAGAAATTCCATATTGGAAAAGGATAGTTTCCATTAATTTCTCCATATATTGATTTCTTTCCATAGGGGCCAACATAAGAACACAAAACACTTAATTAACATTGAAAATGCAAAAAAAAAAAACAACACCGACTGACACTGGCCCAAAAGCCACTTGCTCCACCGGCCATGGCCGTGATTTACGGTTCCTCGTGTTGGAATCCATCGACAAAAGAGAATTTCAGTTTTGCTTCATATTATGAAAAAGAAAAAACAACTAACAAAATTAAACTAATTAAATAAATAGCTATTCATTCCCAATATTTCTCCCAAAATTGTTTTACATACTGACAATTAAATTACATCTCAACAAAATCATTTAACACTAAGAGAAACACAAGAAAATGGAACATTATCAAAACTCAAAAACTTGGGACAAAATTTGACTCACATTGGCAATATTTGCAACCAATGTTTGCTTTGTTTTTCTTACTTTCATAAAAAAAGTCACACAGCTAAAAGATCTGAAATTAAAGATTCATCTAGATCGTTTAGCACTGACCCAATCTCTTTAATATCAGAATAATAGTTTTCTCCTCCTATGTTGTTGTCATTGAATGACATTAAACCGTTGAAGAAATCATTGTCTGATGACTGAACCGGAGACATGGAGTGATCGAAGATAGAGATGTCAGGCAATGAATCATTGAAATAGTTGTCTAGAAATGGAATGTCCAATGGAAATGAATCATCATTATTACTACTAACATCTTCTCCCATGGGCCAACTTATTGGTTCCGGTTCAATGAACTCTTGTTTAACCGGTTTGACCGGTTCATCTACCGGTTCGGAGATTTGGTAGTTGAGAACCGATGTCGGAGACGATAGATGATGAGAATCATCCATTGATTCTGATGTCAAAGAAACCGATATGTTGCTCTCCGGTTCTGTTGGTACAGTGAAGTTGGTGAGAGCATCAGGGCCACGAAGCCTGATGGCTGCGTTGTCGTAGACCATGGCAGCTTCCTCCGCCGTTGAGAAAGTACCGAGCCAGATCCTCCGGCGTTGCTCAGGATCACGAATCTCCGCCGCGTATTTTCCCCACGGTCGCCGCCTCACGCCGCGGAACTTTCTCTGGTTTTGATCGACCACGCCGGAAACAGATACCTTATGAACCGGAGGATCAACGGAGAGGCTTTTCCCGGCCAAGACTTCGCCGGAGGAGCTAGGTTCGAGTCTGATCTCGTTGATCAGTCTCTTGACCCGTCTTCTTGGGAACAAAAACTCCTCATCGTCGCTTGATGAATCAGTGGCATCACGGTCCATCACGCACACACGGACCAACCTAGCCGAGTCACGACCAGAACTGAACTTCTTCTTGTTCTCCACTGGTAACCTTTTAGTGTACTTCTTGATGACTGTCTTGTGCTCGGTGTACTTCACTGGTCTTAACTCCATATATTCATCCATAATCATCCTACCCTTTTGACCTAAACAAGTTTTGTGGCTTCTAAAGATTTTAGTGAATGAGAAAGATTTGTAGACAGAGGATTCAAAGAAGGGTCAGTAAATTTAAAGTGAAAGGTTCAGAATTTCACTATTTCTTTAATCCAATTTTATAGGATCTTTTCGGGGTAAGCATAATAAGTAAAATATAGAAATAAAATATTTTTTTAAAATTATTAGCTTTTAATTGCTTATTTCCTTTTTTCTTGTTTGAAATATTTTCATTTCTGATTTAGTTGATATTGACATAAGGGCCGCCACATTCTTGTCAGTGAATATCGAAATGACATGTGTATAGATGTCTTATTTTTCTTCCTTTGGATGGCTACGTTTGTGCTCAGTGAGTGCGTGACTTAACATTCTAAAACTCGGCGACAGTATCAATTAACTCCAACAAATTTGGCTAGTTTCTCTTCTATTTTAATATTTGTCAAAATATAATCATAATATTTTGATATCACTATGACATATCTAGCTTAAAATAATTCTGTTTCAATCTAGTACGTGACACAATTTGTTAAGTATTATTCAAAAATGAAATACAACATAATCATAAGAAGTGCAAATGTTATATAAAATTATAGTAGTATAATGATTATTATTGATTAACCTCTAACTTAGTCTTAGCTTAATTTATTTTAAAATCACAAATTTTAATCAATCATGATTTAGTTTTATTCTAAAAATTGAAAACCTACAACATTTTTACATCATTTGCTTTCTAATCATTTTTACATTGTTTGTAGTTTTTAGCTTTATTATTCTTATTTATTTATATATTTTAAAAGTAACTATCAAAATATTTTAAAAGTTAACGATTCTCTTAAGAAAAACATACAATTATAATAAGAAAAACTACGTACAAACTAAATTCTACAACTTAAATTTTATATTTAAAATGCAAAAGTTCATCATTATTATCATCAAAGATTTAGAGATTCAGTAGTATATTGAGACACTTTTGGAATTTATATGATAAATTTTAAAAGAATAGTAAAAAAATCATAAATAAATATTTGAAAAATTAATAAATAAATAAATTTTAGAGTTTTTGAATTAGATTTAAAGTAGAACACAAACTAATAAAATAATATATAATAATATATGATTATAATTTAAATACATACAATTCATATATGTATATTTAATTATTGAGTTTATATTCACAATTAAGGTGAGTTCTATTTTTAACACTTTAGTATACTTTGATAATATTTAGTAAGATATATATATAAACCACATTCAAATGTTACGAACTATTTTTCATAAACACAAAAAGTATAAGAAAACCAATACTAAAATAAAATTTCTAGAATTTAAAATTAATTATTTTTATTAATAAAATATATATATTCTAAAATAGAAAATATTATTTTTTAATAATTTAATAATTCTATAAATTATAAAAATATAGTAATTTTAATATTGTTAGTTATAGAATTTTTACTGTACAATTTTATAACTATATTGAATTAAAAGAGTGTATATAATATTACTTTTTAAAATTATCATGACTACATTAGCGCTTTGACCGACATAATCAGCTACTTCCTTTAGCTGTTCGTCCCCATGCATTCATAGTCTTATGAACAACCTGTCACGTTCTATGTTTCCTATAGTGTTATTCAACAGTAAAAATACTATTTGAGTAAATTGCTACTACTTTTTATTCTTTTTTTTTCGCAAGTGAGTTGTATACGTTTAACTGCGTTCACGGAAAAAAGGAAATCAATCTGCTTCAGTTGTGGAGAATATATTTGTTTCTGTTCTTATATAATTTACTTCCTCTCTTATCAATATGAAAACGGTAACAAATTATTTAATAAATCTTGTCATTTATAGTGAGTACTGAGGAGTAACGTACCTTGACCAACAACTTCTATTTTAAAAAGATGAAGAAAATAATTCCGCCTACAATAAAGCATAATCACACATTATATTTTCGCCTTCCTTGGCACCTCTACATCGTTTAATCTTTTCCATCGTTGATTTTTTTTTTTGTTTGGTATGAAATTATATCGTCAATAGATGAGTAAACGTGATTATAAGCGTTATGAACGCCTTCATCTATAGTTATGAACGAATAATCCAAATAGAAATGAAAGAGACTTGGTTTAAATAAAATTAAGGAGAAAGATTCATCCTAGAAAGGCGGGCTACTCTTTAAAATAACAAAATGTTGGAAGCTTTATCACCATTAATTAGTTATATACTTCTACAACCGCTCTATTATGTACGTTGGTTTTGGTGCATGGCTTTAAACTAAGAGTTTACGAGCTCGAACTTTGATGGACAAATAAAGACTAGAGAAGGTCACCGCTCTGATAACCAAGTTAACGATTATATAAGTACACGATAACACGACGCTTGAGTTTTGAGTTTTCCCAAATTAATGTATAGTCTTGGAGCAGAAAGTACATGGTAGCGACTCGTGAGTACTATACTTATATCATTATCGTGGACAGTCTTAGTTTACAAGCAATAAATGTTGGTCTTATAAGTGTAAAAAAAAAATTATACATATAGTTTAACTCTCGATTCGTTTTATCTGGAGTTGTTCAACAAATAAATTGTCAAAAACATTTTCGCCGAAATGCTGTATGGATCGATAATTGATTTTAACAAGTTTATTTCAACGAATTTGATAGTCAATTTTCTTCTTTGAACAATTGATGATAAATCATTTGTAGTGATTATACTACAATGGTAAAATCAAATCAAAATATATATTAACAAGAGAAGTAGAAAAGTTATGAATTTACAAAAACAAAAAATACAGAACTGATTTTGAGTAGATTGCGATATGTCCATATATTTTCGTTTCTGGACAATTATTAAAACGGTACATAGTGACAATATATTTAAAGTTTGATTACAGTATACAGTTGAAAAATAAATCGTACTTATTGCTATATATTCCCTCCGTTTTATTTTAGTTGACGTTGTAATGTAAACTTTTTATTTCAGAACAAATGTCATTTTATAGTTTTAATGCAAAATTTATTAGTTTTATATAATATTATATTTTTATTGGTTGAAACGTAATTATATATATATAATAGTATTTTTATTTAAATAATATATAAAAATTAAATAATTTTTTTAATATGGGTATATAAATCCAAGCGGCAAATAAAATAATGAAACGGAAACAATATTCAACGGGAACGTCTTCAATGTCGTACGTTTTCAACTTTCAACAATAAATGAAAATGAAACATGTTACCCGGCCCCAAAACCGGGCTGTCAAATGGAGCCAAATAGCAGAAGAAAAACTCGTTTTTTCATCAATAGTATAAACTTAGCAATATCTAACATTAGAATGTCATTACTGAGTGGAGGCCACCAAGGTTACGATACTCTGATTCATTAAAGACAAGACTGGAGATTTGTGATCTAAAGACTGTATCTAAACTCAGCCTGTAATTAAGTTCTTTCTTCATTTTTTAATAATACTCTGATTTAATAATGAACCTGGCATTGCTCACTTGAGCACGACCTCCCCTCACCCGATATTAATAACATTTCTTTTGCTAAGCTATGGAGACTGAACATATAGATTCATTGTTGGTCGAATCACTGGCACGTGTAGTTGGAACTGTTATAATACTACTTTATAAGTATATTTTTTTTTTGCATGTTCGGGTATTTAACAAATAACTGAAGCCTTCGGACATCGGTCGGTAGATTATTAAAAACAAGTATGGTGACTCTTAGAAAATCTATATTATAAAATGGACAATGCTCGAAGTGCTCGTGTAATGGTTATCGTGTTGCGGTGTTATTAACTTAGTATATATTAGTCTGCCTTTTGTTCTTGAAACCCGATATTTTGATTCCTAATAATATTTATTTCTGTGTGTTTTTGGTACATGAAGCACTTCGGTAGGGGGGTTGATATAATGACAAATTTCTTTTAAAAAAATTAATACAAAAATAGTGTTTAAAAGATAATTAAAATAAACTTTTTATTTTTATTTTTTAAATTGTATTAATTTTAAATCTTACTTTCAAAATCCCACTTCATAACCCTAAACCATAAATTTAGATTAGTTAGTCCAAAAATTATAAATGTATATTTACACATTTTAATAAAAAATATTTTGGTTATTTTCTTTTTTAAAACTATTTTAATGACAAAATTCTTTTAATTATATCATAAAGTATACCTGTTGATATAACTTGAGTGGATTTGGATATGAATAATTATTTTTGAAAACTATTCTTGACTTCCGCGGGATATTTTCTTCGAAATCAACGATGCATGTTCATCAGCCGTAACGTGCAGCAGCACTACGATAGAGTATATGAGAGGGAGATGCCTCCTTTACAAACAGGAAACCCATTAGAATAGAAGACTTTATCCGGGTCACATGATCACGATAGCTCCCATCCTCGGAACTGCAACATTTCGAAAGTAAATTGAATCCTAGAGATCTGTCACTCATTGGAAACTTTGGATCAACTTAACTTGCTAATGAAGCAAGCCCCACTTCTATCTTAGTATAAAGAGGTGAAGGGTTAACAAAAAATAAAAAAAAAACCAAGGTGCATCACCTTCTGTGACAATGATGAAGAGAGGTATAAAAGGCTTGTTGTAGCAACAAGTTACCCACGCTCTTATGGGATGAAAATGAATTTCTTACTGATTCTGTTTTCACAATTTTTTTTAAAGACAGACATAAGTTCATAAAGATGATTACATAAAAATAACAAGAGTTTAATTATTAGGGTTGGATCATCCTTGCGGAGGGTAAGTAACAGAGTATGTGTCACCCCATGGCGTACTTTTGGGTCCAGACCCTTGCAGTTGTCTCGTACTTGTTCTTGTCTGTCTTGTACATGTGAGCTATCTCAGGAACCAAGGGATCATCCGGGTTTGGATCCGTCAACAACGAACAGATTGAGAGCAGCACCTATATTGCATCACACACTCATACAATTAAAATAACTTGATGCAAAAGCATGGTTGCAACCTAGCTGGTTCTAGTGTTCTCATATGATTACTGAGGAAGAAGAAGAAAAGACCTTGGAAATAGTGAGGGCAGGACTCCACTGCTCCTTCAAGATGTCGAGACAAATGCTCCCGTTGCTGTTAATGTTTGGGTGGAACACTTTCGTCCTAAAAGCCACCTTCATTTTTTGTCACACAACACAGGCAAATGAAATCAAACAACATGCAATGTGCAACCAAAGAGAAGGTTGAATGGGTGCAATAAAAAGTCAACAAGGTTCGGAGATAACCTTAGGAGGTTTAAAGGGATAATCTGGAGGGAAATGAATGGTTACAAGAAACACTCCTCCAGAGTAAGGGCTGTCCGTTGGACCCATTATCGTGGCTTGCCAATGAAACATGTCTTCAGCGACAGGTCCTGTCCAAAACCAAATCACGAGAGCAACAAAGGAAAGGCCATGATGTAAGAACAAGATCAAAAGTATTGATTTTTTTTTAAGATCTCATCCTAATTGAAAACAGATCCAGAGGTTGTAACCAAAAAGTATGAAACTTTGAATCATCAAAGACACGGGTCATCAAGAACAATGAATTTTCATCATCCTCTTATGATTAGATCTAAGAACACACATCATAAACACATGGGTCGTAAGAATATTCACCTGCGCTGCAAGAAGTAGGAGGATCATTCTGAAGATCCTTCAATTCCTTCAAAATACGTTTCGATGCCATCTCCAATAAACCTACGAATCCAAAATAGTCAGCACTATCATACGTTACGACGGTAACATTCAAAAATTATTATACCTTCGGGCCTAGCTTCGAGATTAGGGATTTTAGGAGAAGAGAAGAAGCTGAAATGGTGGTGGTCTATCGTCAATAAATAGTGTCCACCACCTAATATTTTTAAATATATAATAATATTCTAAACCTTTTTGGGTGGGCCTAACTTAGCGTTGTACTTACGGGCATAACAAAAACGCGGTTGGTTCGTTTCATGTTGGCGCCGGTTAGTCTTTTCACGTCTCGGTTAAGTGTATGAGTTTTTAGTACCTTATCTTGGATTGTTTAACAAGTGAGCAGAACATACTATAGACTGTGCTCAGAGAGAGCTTGAAGATTCTTATTTCTCCGAGAGCACCATTAACCCAAAACCCTTTATGGGTTATTATTATTATTTTTTCTGTTTAAAAAAATTAAAAAATAAAAATGAACTAATCACGGGTCACCACGTGTCAATGGGGTCTGAAAACACATTTGTGGAAGCGGTGCTTAATTTTTTTGTGGAATCCGCTCAGTTTTTAAATTTTTTTTTGTTAAGCATTCCTCCAAAGTACATGCGTTAAAGGTGCTCTAAATACACTCATTCCATAGATATTAAAATATACTTACAAAGATAGAATTGAGGATGTATATTAATAAAGATACAAATGAGAAGAAGAAGAAAACGAGCGTGGATTTTTCTACCTCTCATGAGTTAAAGAGTCATCTCATCATAGAGTTTCTTTGCAAATCGAATCAAGCAAGGGACGACTAACTTTGATCAAATAAATTTTTAGCTGCTTTGGTGGAGCTGTCTTGTTAAAGTCTTGTGGCTTCTTATACTTTAGTCATAGACATGG
The DNA here is from genome assembly GCA_905132885.1 of Moricandia moricandioides. NCBI lineage: Eukaryota > Viridiplantae > Streptophyta > Magnoliopsida > Brassicales > Brassicaceae > Moricandia > Moricandia moricandioides. The sequence goes on along the minus strand of CAJHQQ010000849.1, from coordinate 51,616 downwards.
GAAAGATCGACAGTGAAACTCCCTAGCCTAAGTCTGACGAGGCTGCAACCATGTGACTTATACTTGCGTTTTTATTTTTTATCAATTGATTATACTTTGTTTCATACCTCTAAGTTGAATACCTTGGCTAGCTACACTGCATTTGATAAAGGAGGAGCTTCTATATCTATTTGATTATCTTCCGGCTCCAAAACCTTGAGACCTCTCATACTATTTCCCAAACTTCCATCTATGAACTGTTTCAACCATCTCTTCTGCTTTGGTTTCTGCTCTGCACTTATTGCAATGGCCAAGTCATTGGGGAAGAGATCACGTTTCACAAAAGCGTGCACAACCGTCAATACCAGCACACCTATCACCGTCAGAGTTGCTGCTCCCGACAGCAAAACTGACAGTATCTGAGTTGCTAATCCGGTGACTTCCTCTGAGTATTTTATTGTCGCTGTGGCCACAGCCGTCATTGGAAACGTGTAAGCCCACCAAGCTAGGGAGAATCTGACATTAAGCAATATTTAAGTCATATAACATCTAATTTATATTCGGGTTTTTAGTAATTAAACCTTCCAACTAAAGATGAATCGTAAAATAAACCCTCAACTAAAAATCCTATGAAATAAACCCTCAATTTTAATTCCGTTAATATATGTTACCCTCCGTCTAATATTCCGTCACGGAGGGTGACATATGTTAACGGTTTATAAGTTGAGGGTTTATAATCCTGAAAACTTAGTTGAGGGGTTTTCTTACGATTCAAAAACAGTTGAGGGTGTTTATCACTAAAAATACATTAAATGTTTTAAAAGCTTTATTATCATTTATGCATTGTTTAAAATTGAGTTATAAGCTTTTAATACTAATTTATAAATGTTAATAAATTATTTTATCAATTTTAAAACCAATTTATAAAAAATTAGAAATATTTTAATATTTTTACAAATGATTAATAAGGCTTAGTGCCGGTCCGAATATTGTATGAGTTGGAAGCTAAAACATTTCTGGGCCTATAAATTAATAAAATTCATAGAGCAAATAGGAATAAAAAATTAAAGTAAAGAGAAATATTCGAACTTAATTACCTCTGCATTTTTAATGAACATCCAGAACCAATTTTGCTAAGAGATATTCTTAATAAAAAAGCTCCATAATTTACTTATTTTTTCGAATAATTATTATTTTTGTTTAAAGATCCATAAGTAAATAAGTAAATTATCGTCCATTTTTCTTAAAAACATCCCTTAGCAAAATTGGTTTTGGATGTTCATTAACAATGTAGAGATAGTTAGTTCGAATATTTCTCTCTGCTTTATTTTTTTTATTCTCGTATTTTCTATGAATTTTATTAATTTATAGGCCCATAAAAAAATTTAGCTCCAATCCATACAATGTCCGGATCGGTATTAAACCTTATTAATTATTTATAAAAGTATTAAATATTTATGAATCCTTATAAATTGATTATAAAATTGATAAAATAATGTATAAAGATTTATAAATTAATTTTAAAGGCATATAAATCAATTCTAAAAATGCATAAATGATAATAAATTTTAAAATATTTAATGTGTTTTTGTGATAAAAACCCTCAACTATTGTTGAATCGTAAGAAAACCCCTCAACTAATTTTTTAGGATTATAAACCCTCAACTTATAATCCGTTAACATATGTCACCCTCCGTGACGGAATTTTTGACGGATGGTAACATACGTTAACGGAACTAAAGTTGAGGGTTTATTTTGTAGAATTTTTAGTTGAGGGTTTATTTTACGATTTATCTTTAGTTGGAGGGTTTAATTACTAAAAACCCAAAAGAACTACAACACGTGAAGTAATGTGCATTTCTTGTGCCGCAAGCTACTATGTTAACAGAAAAAGGAAAAATTACCAATGAGAAGTACAAGAACAAGGAGATGAAGTAAGCGATGCGCGAGCCAATGTCGAAAGAGGCAGATATCGTGGTCCAAGCCATGGAAGCTACAGCCGGTGCAGCCACAAAGAGGAAGAAGACAGGGTGAAGCTCTTTAGGTAAGGTTTCATTTGTGGGAAGTCTCTCTGATAAAGAGTCACAAACAAGACCAAATAATAAGCCAACCCTACTGAAAAGAAGAACATAGGTCCTTCTTTCAACCCAAGTGATGCTCCAAGAAGTGCTCCAGCGAAGTTACCGACGATGGAAAGATGATTTGTAGGGTTAGCAACTTTGGAGAGGCGTCTTTGTCCACCAGACATCCACTGTCCGTAAATCTTCATCTCAAGAAGCAAGATTGGAGCCATGAAGAAGTACCAAAGTATAGAGGGGAGAGTCGAGGTAATGGAATGTGGGATGCCAAGTGCTAAGAAGAGGACTGATATGAGAGGTGCGAAGAAGAAGTTGACACGGATGGGATGCTTGAACTCGCGGCGCACGGCCTCGAAGAAGAAGATGGTTTTGAAGAGGTAAGTAGTGGAGAAGGAGAGGAGGAGGAGGAGTGAGATCCACCAGAGGACGTGGTTGACTACTTGCGTGACGTGCAAGAACGTCTCGGCCTTTGTGGTCGCTAAGGTCTTCCACATGATGGCTTGACTGCTTACTCCAAGACACATCCCGAACGATGTTACTGGAAACCGAAGTAGAAATGGCCATGTTTTGTCCTCAGGCAACACGATCTTCTCCTTCTCCTGTTCTTCCACCAATATAAATCACCATAAAGTGAAGTAACAAAAATAAAAATGTTAACGAAAAAATTGGTGTATTAATTTAACATTGCTTAACCTATCATATATTCAAAATTTTAAAATATCAACGTTAAAATTATTGGATCACCTAGTAGAAGTCTAACTGATCATATATTGGATTTTCGTTGAGAGAAGTTGGAAATTAAATTAACATTGTTTGTACATCACTTAAAAAATATACGAGCCTTCATGTTCATAGCCACCAGGACCGGCTCACACTGGAAGGACAAACAATGCATAGCTCCAGAGCTCACAAAAAAGGACCCATAATTTTTAATACAATTAGCTTATTCAATAAAAAAATATTTTAAGTAGCTTAAAATATTACATTTCAGATTACTCTAAAAAATAAAATTGATTCAACAAACAAAAACATCAATTATATATTTTGCTAACTAAAATTTTGTTTCATATATTTTTATAACGAGGTATGTTAGAATTTTTTTTCAAGTAAAATAGTTTAACATAAGATTTTTTTTTCAGAAAAAATTTACAAACTATTGAAAAAAGATTGCCCATGAGCACTGAAATTGTTTGAGCCTGCGCTGATAACCTCCTAATTATTGGAAAAAAAGTAACGATATATCAAGAACAAGCACAAAAAGAAAAAGAAAACGAATAATACCTTGAGAGATTCAAGTTGAGGGCCATGAAGAGCGTCTAAGAATCTTTCAGCGGTTAGAGACTGAGTGATCTCTTTATCCTGCAACGAAGTGTCAATGGGTTTCCCACGTAAATTCGATATCTGACGTTCGAGCTTCCCTGACATGGTCCTGAATAGGTCATACCTCTTGTCGTAGGAGTTTCTAAAAGCTTCATGGTCATGAAACATGGAACCTCGTGGCATAGACTTGGAGTGAAACGTTATCTTCTTCACTCCGATTCGTTTCTCTAATCTTGAAAACTCTCCAGAAGACGACTGACGTTGAGTTTCTACAAGATCTGGACTCGCCAGAGAAACTGAAGGACTAGCTGATCTCGGAATATTATTCATTGCATGTGTCTCTCTAGTTTAGTACGTAGATTTGGAACCAAATAAAAAAACGTCACATTCAAAGATAGAGACTACTCTTGTCTTTAACATATAAACCATATACACACTTGGAGAAAGTGATGGAAAAAGAAGATGTAGAGCTTGATCATTATAAAGAAGAGAGGAGTGATTAGGTGTGGGCCGTGTGGCCAGTGGGCACTGGCTGCCAAATATGCCAAGTCAAATAAGTCCCACCGAAAGACCACCAGAGTGTACTGTATGTCTGATACTATATAGTTTTAGAGCTGTCTAAAGAAAAATAAAGTTTTATGTTTTGTCCCTTGTTTCTATCCAAGCAGTTAGTGTTTTTTGACCAGTAGCGTAATGTCTACTTTCACTTTTTAATTGTTTTATTTGTTCTTTCCAACTAAACAGATCTCATCAAGGGGGGATCTTTGGTCTGAGATTTGTTCCACACTATTGCTAAAAGAACCTACTAATGCAAAAAATATATCATTATAATAAACATCATACTATGAACCATTGCAAGAAAAAACAATCGAAAAATATGCAAATAAATAGGTTATTAAAATGAAAAGAAATAAGTATTAGAGAATGTTCCTTGGACTCAAAGGTCAGCCAGTCAAAAAGTGAATGCGGTTTTGCCTTTCCAGTCTCGTTTGGCAGCGTCTGTGAAATTTCTCTACATTCCGTCAATGGAGTCAAATGTTATACTCCTCCTTTATATTTTCTTTTATATAATGTTTCACAAGGTTTATATTATTTTAAAATATAAATTTGAAAGTATGATTTTAAATTTTAATAAAGTTAATTTTAATTTTATTAGAAACTATTCAATCAATAAATTTTTACAATTTTTTATAATTGGTTAAATAATTTTAAAATTATATCTTTACAAATACACGTTTTAAAAAATGTAAATATCTTAATTTCCGTGCACTAAACCAAAACATCATATAAACAAAAATTGAACGAAAATTGATAAGCTAGATGACGCCTATTATATCTTAGTTTCCTCTCTTTGTTTTCACAAAAAAAAAACTTATTTACTCTATAATTACTTATCAATACATGTAAATTGTTGAAATGTTTCTTCGCCAATTATTTTCTTAATTTTTGAGTAATTGTTTTGTACTAAAAAAGCTTAAAGAGATGAAAAAGGAAATCTGAAAACAACACATTCTCAACCAGAAAATTTGTTATACTCTAATATTACATGTTGTGGTTTTGGGTTTGAGAGATTACGGGTTTAGACCCCGAACCTCCATAGATTCAAAAAAAAGGTTTAAATACAGTTATTGCATTGACAATTATATTGTATTCTTTTTATCAAATCCTAGTCTTCTTTCCTCAAAATGGATCACCATTCAAATTTTAAGCATTGGGGTAAATTAATTGTATACTATGCCGATTTTTAATTAAAAACTTTCTAAATGATTGATTTTTCCTGGCAAAAAATTAACGACCATAAGGCATAATGCAAGCATTTCTATAGATAGAGGGTGATCGTCCCATACCCATGAAACCTATTTGTATTCTCCTTAGTCCACCACAATCTTATTTATCCAAAAAACAATCCTCCACTACAATAACTTGATAGCCAAGAAACTAAAGAAAGACCACATTTTCATCAAGGAATGCTTTTGGGTTTGAATCCAAGGTTTGTTTTGCATAAATGGAGCAGAAGAGCGTTTTGTTTTCAGCGTTAGGCGTTGGTGTTGGGTTAGGACTTGGCCTAGCTTCGGGTCAAGGACATTAAGATTGCTTGTCTTGCAAGAAATTTTTGGAGAAGCCATTTTCTTGGGACAATATAATTATGCTCATGGTGTTTCCTTTTGATGTTGCAGCGAGAAAACTCGGTATCTATTGACAAGTGCAGCTTATGTTCATCTAAAGCAGTTCGAAATCTCCAAGCACACACGTAATCTTGCACCTGCGAGTAAAGCTCTTCCACTGTCTGGACCTGCAGGTAAACATCTCTGAACCTTTTGTGTTCAAACCTTAAGTCTCCTTGATCATTCTCAAGTTTTGTGTAATCGCTTTTTTTCTTCGCAGAGTTTTTATCAGCAAATGCTTGCAAAAGCATTAGCACATTACTTTGAATCAAAACTGTTGCTATTAGATGTAACCGACTTCTCTGTTAAGGTGACAACGATTGCATATAGTTTTAGTATTTGACATGGAAAAAGAGAAGCTCGTAAGCTTTTTATCTCTCTCATTAATACAGATACAGAGCAAGTACGGATGCATTAAGAAGGAACCTGTATGTTTTACTTTGTAATCTTAGGTTGTGTTGACTTTTTGGATCATGATTTTGTTTCCTCTCTTCTCTACTGTTTGCTAGTCTCACAAGAGGTCTATTTCTGAGTTGACATTGGAAAAAATGTCAAATCTGGTGGGTTCTTTCTCTATGCTCTCCCAAAAAGAAGAAACAAGATGTACATTATCATATATCCTTAGCCTTAAATTGTTTCTTTTCCCCTCAAAAGAGCTTAAGTGTAATCATTTTTAAAAATCTTAGGGACCTTGCGTAGGCACACTAGTGGCAATGATCTTACCTCAAGGTACATTGTGTTTGTCATATCTGTTTTTTTTTTCTTGGTGTAGCTTGAAACTCTCTTAAAGGGTTTTAATAAAGCTGGAAGATATAGCTTTAGAAGTTTCATGTAAGCTCACTAGTTCCTTTGATGTACCAGGGGCTTTGAAGGTTCAAGTCATCCTCAGCGGCTGAAGCGAAATGCTTCTGCTGCTTCTGATATCAGTTCTGCAACTTCTGCTTCAGGTGTGAAACCTTAACTAGGCCTAGATCCTCTTAAGTTATAGTACAGTTGTAGTAACCTCCAGTTTCTTAGACCTCTTATCCATGTGTACTGTCCATGTCCACAATCACTTCAAAATGGTTTGGAGAAGACGAGAAGAATGTGAGAGCTTTGTTCACCTTAGCAGCCAAAGTGTCTCCTACTATTATATTTGTGGATGAAGTTGATAGCATGAAGCTATGAGGGAGATTAAAAATGAGTTATATGACACAATGGGATGGTCTTATGTCGAGTTCAGGTGATCGGATTCTTGTTCTTGCAGCAACAAATAGGCCGTTTGATCTAGATGAAGCCATTATTAGGAGGTTTGAGAGAAGGTAAGCAGACCTGGTACTCCTTTCACTCGAAACCATGAGCTTGAGTTGTACTAAGTCCAGCTTCTGGTTTTGTTTGTTGGGAGATAGAATCATGGTTGGTCTTCCACCGGTTGAGAGTAGAGAGAAGATCTTGAGAACCTTATTGTCAAAAGAGAAGACAGAGAATCTTCAGATGGATATAGTGGAAGGGTTCTCAAGATTTGACACTACTCTCATCTCTCTTTATCAGACACCTGAATCTTCTCTTTATGAACTCATTGTGGACCGTTTATACAAACAGAACTTTTGCACAACAGCTGCATATCGACCCGTGAGGGAGCTGATTAAGCATGAGTGCTTGAAAGACCAGGTGAGAGCTTTCCCTTTTGTCTCCACTCTCTCCTTCATTCTCAGAAGTTGAATGAATATTTCTCATAAAACTCAGGAGAGGAAGAAGAAAGAGGAAGCAGAGAAGAGTAGTGAAGAGGGATCTGAAGCAAAAGAAGAAGCAACAGAGGAGAGAGTCATAACGTTGAGAGCTTTGAGCATGGAAGACATGAGAATAGCTAAAAGCCAAGTAAGTTAAGGCAACTTAGTTGTGTTTGATGATCTTGTCCCAACAAAACTAACGGATTTGCAATTGCAGGTTGCTGCAAGTTTTGCAGCAGAAGGAGCAGGGATGAATGAACTGAAGCAATGGAACGAACTGTATGGAGAAGGAGGCTCTAGGAAGAAGGAACAGCTTTCTTACTTCCTTTAATACCCCATTAGACTCATGTTTTTATCTTTATCTATTTGATATTTTATTAATTAGTATTATCATATAAAACATTCATTCAGGAGATGTTGTAAATAAACATGTACAGTTAATGTATCTCTTGTATCTTGTAATATAAAGCTTAACTGTTTACACCTTGCTGAATGCTCTTGCCAAGGGGAAGCAGCGTTTTTAGATTTCATGTCTTTTACAAAGATTAGGTTTCTACAACATCTTCCAGGTTGTTTGGAAGAGAAACATCTTGGACGAGAATGTTACTTTCATTATCTATCATGTAAGCCACGTCTAGTCCCTCCAGAATCAAGTGATAAACGATGTTGTCTGCATCTGATGTGTCTTGTGGCTTGTTTCGTTGCGACATTGATCGTATGTCCCATGACAGGACCTGTGTAATCAAGCTCTTGAACTCGTCAGCTGAACCATACAGAGACTTCTTTTCCTGCACACGCAAAACAAATGTTTTTTTTGTCAAAGTGGAAAATAAAGAAGAGATGGTAATGTCAAGACTTACAATCAGTTTCCAGCAGCTGGTGATGGAGGAAGAGAAGGCGTCTGAAAAGCTCACAGAAGCCACAGCCAATAAGCAGTCCTCCTGAAATTCATTTTCGATTAATCTCAATCTTGGCTTCTACCTACTGAAGTCTCACTAGTGTTCAGTGACAAAAAAACTTAGAAAAGTCAATACATCATATTGTTCACACCTTTACCCAGTTTGGCACTGAAGCTCCTTGAATGCTGTCCGAGTATGGCAAATAAGGCTTGATGTCAAGCACAGGCTGTCCAAAAACGTCAAACAATCAATGAACTACGCTAGCATCTGATAAGAAATAAAGAAGCTAACATGCAAAGGGGAAGGAGAATTACAGTCCCATTGACCAGATCAACACCAGCGAGCAGAACCTTATCCTTTTGGATTTCTTCTACCTATGGATAAGCTAAGATTAAGTACTTTTGATAACTACATTCAGTTTCTTTCTTAATTACAGGAGAGTAGGATTGTGTTCAGAGAACCTTAGCAACGGTGAGGCCAATGGGACAAGGTCGATGAGGGGACCTAGTAGCAAAGACTCCCTTTCGTTCCCCATTTAGCCTTGGCACTCTCACCTTTGCCTTAAGCTTAGACTGAGAAGGCTTTCTCCATAGCTTCTCAATATCAGTGTTGAGATGAAAAACGTAAAGTATCCAGCAGTGAGAATACTCTCCAAGACCCTCAAGTGATGCAGGAGGAACCAAAGCTGGATCAAAGACCAAACAAGCTCTCGCAAGAGAAACAAGCAATGGCTGCCTCGGTGTCCCGTTCCTGTAAAATCCCCAAGAAGCAGCACATGAAAAGCCAACATTTTAAGAACAACATTGTGCTCTAGGCCTAGTAAGAAAATTCGAAACTAGAACCAAAAAAACTAAATTCATATCTGATCCAAACAGTAAAAATACCCGAATGGATTTTGTAGAGTGAGATAAAATAAATCTCAACACTAATTTAAAACCCAAAATCCGACTAAACCGGAAATCCATGAAAAAAATCCGAACCAAAACTCCGAATTAGAAACTGAAATAAGTATTCAAAACCTAAATAAATACTTCAAATACTCATTTCTACTTTTATTTTGATACGATATCTAAAAATATACTAACCAAACCAAAATTTAATGAACCTAAAAAGAGTTTAGATCCAAAATAGATCTTAGGCAGAGTCATAAAATACAACCAAATCCGAAGTATTAACCCAACCAAACTCTAACATATATAAAACCCAAATATGACTTATAAGCAGAATCCGAAAACTCTAAAAATTCAATCATAATCCCAAACGGGTAGCCGAACTCCCATGCCTAGTAAGCTCCCTTGAAAGTACTGTCAAGCAAATGGTATCAGTGTACCTTGTGGAGAAGCAAGACTGTACAGTGCCAATAGGTCGCATAGGGTATATAGTGTTGTGTAAGCCATGCGATTCAGATTGTGCTAAAGCCTCCCGTAACGCCTACAGGACAGGATTAACAAGAATACATAAACTCACTTCAACTTCAATGACATTGTAGTAACTCCAAGTTAAAGAAAAAAGACCTGTTGAGCCTTGACTCGGCCTCTTCTCTCAGAAGCACTTTTCTCAGTGGCGGAGCCTAAAGACTTCTCAAGTTCCTTAACCCTATGCTCCAGGTCTTCTCCTCGTCTCCGCCATCTATACACTTCGCAAGAACCATCTCAATAATAAAGAGTTTCACGACATGAACTAAACAGATATGGCAAGAGGTAGAGAGAAGGAGATTACGTGAGATGGTGGCTGATACAGATACTACGGTGAGTGTAAAGACTAAAGCTGCCGTGTTATAACTCATGGATAAACAGTGCTTCTGTGCCGGCGAGTAGAACGTCACGACGGCGGCGGGAAAGGTTTTACTTTTTAGTTGAGGAAGAGACTGTGTTCTTCACTACAAGGCCCATTTAATTATTTGATGCCAGACGAATTCCTATGGGATTAGTAAGCCCCATAATTAAAAAGCCCAGCTATTTTGCCCGTATTTTTTTTTGTTTTTTAGCTAAACACCGATTATTTTTTATTTTTTACGTATTTGTGTGTTTAATTTTTTTTCTAGAGATGAATTCACTAAAGTTTAGAGCATCTTAACTGGGTTCTTAATTTTTATTTTTATTTTTTTTCATATTTTTCCGCTAAAAACTGATTTTTAAAATTTTTATTTAAGAGTCGGTTCTTAACTCTTAGCCGAAGCTGAGAACTCGAGTTAAAAACTAGGGTTAATGATGGTCTTAAACGTACCTAATCAATTTTTCACTTGTTAGAGTTTAAATTTCTTTTTATTGATATGGAAAACAAGTTTGGAGTAGTTTGGACTATTAAATAGAAACAAAAGAAATTAAAATATGTAGAATCAATTTTGTAATAAAATATGAAAGGTCAGAGTGTTTATAAAGTTGATCCCAGTTTGAGTTCATAGTTTTTCTTCTTACAGTTATCATTATTTATTATGAGAAACTATTAAAAGAAAGAACAGCCACACAAGTACCATGTCATCTAAGCAAACAAACAAAAACGACACAATCACCTCTTAAAAACAACAACATACTTTCTGAGCAACTACATTTTTATGTCGGCATGCACGTTTTAATTTCATCATTTAATTATAAACTAAATTTTGATCCTCATATTCGAGTTCTTATTTATTTTATAAATGTAAAATTTTGATATTACTATAAACATTTTAAACATATAATTTACATTTTCGTGTTATATATTTTATTACTCTATAATTTTATTATTTATATTTTTTATTTGACATTAGTTCATGATAGTGTATTAATTATATAATAAATAGTTGATTTTTTGGTAAATATTTTATTTAATTTTCAACCTATTTATTATAATTAAAAATATTAAATTTATATTTAAATTAATTTGTTATTAATATTTTAAATGAATTATTAAATTTTAGAGTTTTTTAATAGCATATTTGTGAATAGCACATTAATTAAAGGTTAGTTATATAATTTATATATTATTATAATCATTTTAGTAATTGTATAACTTTTTGAGTCTTAAAAATAGATAATATATAATTTTAGATATGAAAATTTAACAAATGTTGACAATTTTATTTTTTATAAAAGTATAAATTTTAACACTAATTTAACAATAAATGATATTTATTTATTTAAATGAGAACATTTATTTCATATAGTATTTCTATTTTAATACCAATAAACTATAATTATAAAATTTATTAAAGCTAGCATATAATTTTATTCTTGCTTACTTAAAATTAATTTACAATAGTATTAATAGTACTAATTACAAAATTAAATAATACATTATTTTATAAAAACATTTAAACATTTTAATTAGATTTTAATAGATTTTCCTCAACAGATTTTGTTTGAACTTAAAATCATTAAATTTATAATTAAAATTGATTCATTAAGATTTTAAAGGTATATATATTTGTTTGATTAAAGAAAATAATCAAAACTATCATAATAATAAATCAATGAAATAGTTTTACTATGAGTTTTTCTTAGTAGATTTTTTTGTAATTTTCTTTTAATAGACAATATAGTACTTCCATTTTAATATCAATAAACTATAATTATAAAATTTATAAAAGATAGCATATAATTTTATTCTTGTTTTTAAAATTTTATTTAAAGTTAATTTACAATAGTATTAATTACAAAATTAAATAATGCATTATTTTATAAAAACATTAAAATACTTTAATTAGATTCTGTTAAATTTTCCTCAACTGATTTTGTTTGAATTATAAATAATTAAAATTGATTTATTACAATTTTTAAAATGATATATATTTACTTGATTAAAGTAAATAATCAAAAATATCATAATAGTAAATTAATGAAATGGTTTTATTATGATTTTTGCCTAATAGATTTTTTTTGTATTTCTTTTTTAATAGAGTAGATTTGTCTCTTGTTCGAGATGAAAAGTTTGAGATATTCTGTAGGATATAATTAGATAGAGTGAAATAAGATATGTGGAAACATTTGTAATATACGCCTAGTTAGTAGTTATTAGCTAAAAGGGGAAACTATAGCTAGTTATGTGTGTCTATCGTTATTATTCAACTGTCGAAAAATGAATTAAAATTAGACAAAAATGAGAAGTAAATATGATTTTTATTAAACAAGAATGATGGATAACTAAAACAAATATTTTTTTAAAAAAGAATGATAAATTTAAAGTGATTTTAAAATATATTTATTAAATATGTAAATCTTAATAAAAGTAATTTTAAAATTTAAATAATAAAATGAAAGTTGTCAGTCTTCTTATTTTATTTTAATGAAAATTAGTTCTCTAAGTAAAAAAAAAATTTGGAACATGAAGAGAGAAGAAAAATATTTATGAATATTAAAATTAGATTTTTCATTAATGATGTAAATCGTATAGCGCCCTTAACAGGATTTTAACTTAGGGATTCTCAAAATATATATATGGATATACTAAAAACTTTACAACTAAATATTAAGGGCATCATTATCCCTAGAACCCCAAAATGAGATTCTTAATTTTTTTTCCCTTCTGACTAAAAAAAATAAAAAAAAAAAACGAACCAATCGCGAGCCGCCACGTGTCAGTGGGACCCTCAAACAGTGTAAGAAACTCTCTAAAACCGGTTCTTATTTAATAGTTTTAAAAAACGGTTTTTGCACTGTTTATGGACTCCACGTGTCAGTAGGACCTGCGAACAATGCAAGAACCCCTCTTAAAAATCTGGGATAATCATGCTCTAATATATATATATATATATATATATATATTGAGAATCCCAGTTAAAACCCTCTTGGAGTTGTTCTTAGAAAAAACTTCATAGTTTCTCTAGTTCTTTTTCTTTAAATAGGTCACTAGCTTAGGTGTTATTCAAAGGTATAAAATGTCCAAAACAAAGTAATTATTAGAGAGAGAGAGATGCAGCAGATGGAGAAATACAAACCAGTGATGACGTTGGTACTGTTGCAGTTTACAACGGCAGGAGTCGCACTCTTCACCAAAGCTGCTTTCATCGAAGGACTCAATCCTGCCGTTTTCGTCGTTTACCGTCAAGTCATGGCTACGCTCTTCATCTGCCCCATCTCTTTCTTCTTTACTTGGTAAGTTTCATGCTTTGATCTAATGATATGTAAGTAACATATTGTTTGCGTCGATCACAAGAATATGGATCGGTAACAGTTTGCAAATAGATCAACTCTTATCAATATATTATATAATGAGACTTGAAACAATTAGTAAACTATCAGTACATATACTTAATTTAATCAATTTAGCATGTTAACCATTAATATTTTGGAGACATAAGCGAATGTTTCATCTTGCTATGTTTAGGACCGGCTAAAGCAAGTATTAATTTACATATCATCAAGACTTTAAAATGAAAACACACTTCAATGTGTGTGAATGGTAATAATAGGAGGAAAGAAAGCAAACCTTCTCTTGGAGTAAGAGGCTTTTGGTGGGTGGCTTTCACAGCTATTCTTGGAGTGACTGTGAATCAGAACGCTTATTTTGCAGGGATTGACTTGTCTTCTTCATCCATGGCTGCTGCCACGACCAATCTTGTTCCTGCCGTCACCTTTATCATCTCCATCATTGTTGGGTGGGTTCATATAAATAGCACTATATCAAAATATGAATGCATAGTTGCTTATATGGTTGTATTATTTGGATGTATTCGTTTCAGAGTTGAGAGGATAAACAAAAGTTTAAAAAGTGGTGCAAAGGTAATAGGAACATGTGTGTGTGTGGGAGGAGCCATGGCAATGACTTTTCTAAGAGGACCTAAATTGCTCAACGCCCAAGACAACACCACCTGGTTACTAGGCTGCTTCTTTCTTCTCATTAGCACCTTCGCTTGGTCCTCCTGGTTGATCCTTCAGGTCAACATTGAAGTTCATTGTCCTGATCACTTGTACACTACCTCCTGGACTTGTTTCATGGCTACCATAGCCTCTTTCCTCATGGCTCTCGCCTTAGGCAACACAGAGTTACATTCTTGGAAGCTTGATACCTCATTGAAGCTCTCATGCTGCTTATACTCTGGACTCCAGTTAGCAGTGTTTTTCTTTCTACAAGCTTGGTGTGTGTCGCGGAAAGGACCTCTTTTCTCTGCACTCTTCAACCCTCTTTCTACGGTCATTGTCACTTTCTTTGGTGCTCTGTATTTAAAAGAGAAGACGTACCTTGGAAGGTACACACACCCTATAGGTCTCTCTTCTTACTGCCTTCTCTCATTTCATAACTTTATCTGCTTTGTCAGCTTGCTGGGCGCTTTGGCTATCATCCTTGGACTCTACATTGTTCTCTGGGGAAAATCCGAGGACTATCAAGAAGAAGAAACGAACATGAAGTTGCAAGATGAACATACCAATCTCTCCCAACTTTTGATTGGTGATAAGGCGTTTCGTAGTTCAGAGCTCTTAGAACCTCTTCTCATGTAAATTATATTGCAAGTCAGTTTCTATATGACAATAATAAAACCACAAAATGAAAGTGGAACTTGTTTTTTACAAATCTTTCTCGTACCAACGGGTGTAGAATCTACTCCCACGCACAAAAGCAAGTGTTGTTGGAACTCAATTAGTAATCATGTTGCATTATTAAAGAGAAAATACATTTGTTATACAACCTTAAACACACATAAGGGTCTAATAGTAGCTGCGTTTCATGTTGTTACTGAATGAGCAACAACCAATGGAGTAGACGATAAATGAGGAATACAAGGTATAAAATGAAAAAATCATTTGCAAATCACACCCTCATATTGCTGGGATTGACAAAATTGACTCGAGAATTAAAAAATGTTATTCCTAGGTCCAAGTTTGTGAGCTCTCTGAAAACTCAAACTCATTAATGTCTTCCCGTTTGTCTCTTATTTGATCAACTAAAGAAACGCTTAAACAAAAGACAGTGTTAGATATATCAATGATCATCCACAGGACCGTTAGGTCTCAGACATAAACTGAAACAAGAGTGTGGTTATATGTCCGAATCAGAGAGGACCAGGGAAAGTTCCGGTCTCCCTCTGGTCATTCCACTTGTCAACCTGCAGGAAATATTAGCCAACAGTCAAGAACGTGGGTAGAGAAAGAAGATAATATTGATAGTAAAGTGGCATAGGAAAGACATAATAAAAGGTAACATACCCATTCTCCAGGGCAGAGAGCACGGTAGTACTTAGCAAACCTCTCACATTCATTGGAGTCCTCACCCTTTGCAGTTGTGCACCTGCAGAGACGTTGTTTGGAGTATAGAATGAATGGAACAGTCAGGATCGCAATCAAACAAGAGTAAACTCAGTGTAACCTGTGGAACTCAATGTAACGGGTGAAGCAGTGCCTTGTTTGGTTCGTTGTAGGGAACCGGAAATCAGCAGGAGCAGTTTTCAGTTCAATCTGATTCATTACAAGAAAACACACACACACAAAAATGAAAAAAAAACAAGTTAGACACTGAAATACACTGTTTTTACCATATTGAAACAAAACAAAACACACAAGCAACAAAACCGAATATAAAAACATTGTCTTTACCATGTTGAAACAGAACAAAACGAAACATAACAAGCGTGTTAAGACAATTATTTGGCAGAAAAGTAGCCATTTTTATCATACAACTCCAGTGCAATCAGATAGATATGTTTCTTCTCTATATCAACACACAGCTTTTAGAATTCAAAGCTTCGTCCTTTGCCATTCTATTCATAATCTAAGTATCCCTATTGAGACAAAACCACACAAGCAACAAAACTACGTGTTTGAGAAAATGATTCGACAGAGAACCATCAGCCTCGTGATACAACAACAGATGTTTGTACTATTACCTCATCCTCCATGGCTGATCCGAAGACGAACGATGAGAAAGAAGGTTTGGTTGTGTATGAGAAAGAAAGAGGAGATTCAAAATAAATTTTGCAGATGGCCAATATGAGGACGACTAGGTGGAGAAGATGATGAGGGTGCTTCTAGTGTTGGGCTAAAAAAATTATAACCCATGATCATTGAAACCGTTCGTTACGATGGGTTAAATTATAACCCATAGAGTCGTATAGTCATGACCTCACAAGACTATTTTTAGTTAATAAAACAAAAGAACAAAAGGTTTATTCAGGAGAGGCTCCTCAAGGAGTTGAATATGTTTTAGTTTTCACCTATGGAAACCAAAAACTGAAAGCAGGAGTGAACTTGTTAAAGCATGAGGGACGAGTCTTTGGTTCTGTGCTGCAACACAAACCATTCAAAAGTAGAAATGTTTTCCTCGACTTTCATGCCAACTATGGTGATTGTTTACCTCAACGATGGAGCCAAGTTTCTCTCCATTCCTTTAGCCTCAATGTTAATACTTCAATGGCAGAAAGCTGCTTCTTCAATTCTCGTCAGATATCTCTTGTGCTGTGGGTTTCTCTTCACCTACTGCAGAGTGTCCATTTTCAGGTGTTTCTTGTGCACTGACTTCTTCATCCTCTGCAGCTTTCTTCTGGTTGTTGCTCTCTTCTTCGCCTCCACTCTTCTCCTCAGCGCTTTCAGTACCAGGTAACTCCTCTAAAGCCAGTGGTGCAGGTATTATATGTCCGTTCTGAGGCTGTGCGGGTATGTTACACGGATATGCACCTGCTACTGGCGACAACGGGTACCCATTCTGTGTTATTTCCGTCCCATTTGGTGATACCAGATAGCCGTTTGGTGACACTGGATATCCATTAGAAACCCATGGTTGACTCGGTATAAACTCAGCCGCATGAGGGTTCATTATTCTTGGGCCAATGAATTGATTAGCCTCGCCATTAGACTCAGGGCTAGTGGGGAAGCTTGGTTTGTTACGAGGAACCCTGTTTCCAGATCGGTTGTAACCACCACCTGAGAGTCTAGGCCCATAGGGAACCCGAGCTGTTACAGATTGATGAGGAGTTGACCTGCGGACATGGTTTACAGGAAGCATTGGTGGAATATTCAGTGGGGAGGGAAGGATTCCCCCATGGTCTTTGAATCCTGGAACTGCAATCGATCCAAAAATTGGAATGGTCGTCGGGGTATAAGGTGGTGCAGAAGCAGAGAGCTTCTTGCTCATCTCCTTCTGTGCCTCGCATGCGTCTTGCTTTTCTCCATCTGCAACTACTGATGACTTTTGGCTTAAGTCTCCATTAGGCTTATGTTCAGTTTCACCATCTACTGCTTTCGCTTCAGCACCAGACACATCCTTCTGTTGCTTCACTACGATTACTGGTCCACTTCCATTTGAATCTTTTGCTTTTTGTACACTTTCAGATACTCCTTGAGTTGCATCTGAAACCGCTGTCTCTGTTGGCGATCTTTCTGCTGTTTTTTCAGCCTTGATATCCTCTGGTGAACTCATCAATTCCGATCCACCAATAGTAACCCCTCCTTGTTCATTTGTATCAGCATTTTCCGCTTCCGTTTCTGTGGCCTCATGCTTATTCTCACTCTCATCCTTTTCAGCCTTAACTTTTCCAAGACCATCTACTGCAACTTTTGAGGCGTCCAAAGTCTCTTGGACAGTCGTTTCTTCTGTCGACTGCTCTGCAACTATTTTCACAATTGTTCCAGGGGGTGCCAGTGCAACCTCCTTATAGGAAAACAGTTTTCCAGCTTGGACAGTCACAGGACTCACTATCGGAGTTGGCTTGTTGATCAGTTCGGTGGCTGATTTATTGCTAACTGGCTTTTCTCCCACTGTATTGGAACTGTTTTGCTTTTTATTCAAACTCGGGCTCTTCAAAGCCTTCTTCGCGTGCTGGGAAGTAGAACCAGCAGCAGATATTGAAAGCTCATTTGGACTAGTCCTTGGGGAAGCAAAACTGGTGTGTTTTCCTCTGCTTTTTGATGTCTGCTGGTTCACGTTTGTGAAGTTTGTGTTCAGCTTTGCCAGATTGGGACGGGTTCTACGCCCAGAAGGATAACGACTTTTCGGGACAGCTTCTTGCCATCCTTCGTCAGAGGAGTCATCCTCTTGAGCCATGGATTCTAGCTTAACCAGCGTCAGCTGATCTTGAGGCTCCAAATCAAGTTTATCAACCTTTGGTTCTTCAGATTTTGCTTCGGATTTATTTTCTTTATCACTTGAAGTCTCCCCAGTGATAGGAGTCGGAGTCCGAATTTCACCATCTTTTTCAGTTTCTTCTGACACAGGTGTTGGAGTTTGTCCTGGTCTTCCCTTGACCTGAATCAACATTTCGATCAAAATATCTGTCACACAACTTATTAGTGAGAGCAGTTCAATACAAACATGGATTAAGTCAGCGGAAAGCAAATATGACCTTCAGGCGAGTTTTCCTTTGGGCATCCCTTGCCTTAAGATCAGTTTCCGGGGTTATATAATCCAGCAGGTCTGATACACTGTTATTGGGACGAAAGCTCACGGGTTACAAACTCAGGACAAGAGTTTACACAAGTATAAATTTGTACTATGCATTTTAGATTTTCATATATGGTATGTTTCTATATATATATATATTGGCCTCTATCCACAAATTGTAAAAGCACGTAAATGACAAATTATTAAAATACCTGAGATGGCCTTTGCTGGAAATAGAGGCGTCTGGCTTGGGAGTACCATTTCGTGCAGCTTCTTGTTGTTCCAGAGCTTTAGACTCAAAATATTCAAGCCACGCAGCCGCATCCTAACATAGGTCTGGAGTGTAAGAAACTTTTAAACTGAAACTCCCTGTAAATCGTAACTAATTGAGCACCTGTGTCCGAAGATCCTCAAGGCCTAATTTTGCTTGTAGAATCTGTAAAGTGGTCTGCTCATGTTGGACGCTCAAGGAGTATGCTTCCATCAGAGAAAGAGCAATAGCAATGGCATGGTAGCTTGCAGCAGTCTAACAAAAACGTAAGACAAGTAAATTCTTATTTAAGCGCTTCATTTTGCTTCCACCGTAAAATTTATTGATTAAGCTCAAGCCTTCATGGCATGAGAGTTCACTGTCTTTAGACATTGACAAGCCAGAATTTAACTACTAACCTTTTATCCGGTCTGACTTTCAAGTTTCAGCCAAATTTACTTCTGTAACTATTTATTTAAGTTTATGGAGGCATTAAATTGCAACCAATCAAGTACTTGCTTAAGAAAACCAACCTGAATATGATCAGCTCCAAGTAGTCTCTGGTTACATTTCAACGCTTCATGAAGGTATCTTAGAGCCACATGGACATTCCCCAAACCTTCTTCCATCATCGCAACATTAATATAAGTGGCAGCAGTATTTGGATGTGACGGTCCACATGTTAGATGCAGAAGGTACAATGCACGGTTGACATACCTACAACAAGAATAACATGTTAGCAGATCGGAAAAAATATTTTTAGCATTGGCTTTGGGAAAGGCAGAAACATACTTCAAAGCTAACTCTGTGTGCTGAAGACGATAATAGAAGACGGCTAGGTCGCCGTAGCTTTTCATTGTGTCTGGGTGATCAAGTCCAAGTTCCCTTTCATTTATGTCGAGTGCTTTCTGCTGATAAATGGTAGCCTGAAAAATGAAAACTGGTTAGATGAATTGAGCTATGCCTTGGAGACTGTCCCGATTTCTTTCAAAGTGAATACCTGGTTAAAGTCCGCAGTATGGTACAGCACAACAGCAAGAAGACTATATGCTCCTGCGGTCATTCTATGATATGGGCCGCACACTGCTACAAGCTTTGTCAATGCCTATAGAGTCAACCCAGAATATCAACTATTTTATACAGTTCGAACAAAAATGAAACTATTCAATGACAAAGTGTCAGAGAAAGCTTGAGGGTTGATTCTTTAAGTGCAAAAACATCCTTGCCCGCGAAAACAGAACTCGTTGATTCAAACTTAGATGGGGCTAAAAATGCCTACTCAGTAAGTCTATGCTAGTTCTGAAAAAAAAGCTGATAAGGATAAAAGAAGAGAAGAACAATGTTCAATTGCTTCCAGTTTGTTCAGAAGGGAGCAGCGTAGTCAGACTAGTCAAGAGCTTCATTACATGTTAGTATATAAAAGGAATGAGAAAGTTATCGTTATACCTTGGTACCATAACTGACAGCATCTTCCAGTTTGCCTTTATCTAAGGAAGTTTTGGATGATTCCAATAAAGTGCGTCCATCGGCGGATGAACATGCTACGTGCTGCACACAAAAGCAGTGCTCTTTAGCCACTTAAGAATTCACCTTTTTATGGCCTATTACTAGACTAAGATAGTTACGCATGGTACCTTATATACAGGAACCATACTGATGATATCCAACTTCCTAAATGGACTTGACGTGTCCATCTCATAGTCCTTAGGAACAAGCTCCAGTCCAACCTAAACCGATGAGTGAAGTAACATATGAGAATTAAAGGTTAGATTGTCGCAATTTAAAGAAACTTATAACTGAGAGTCGCAAACCTTGTGTGACAGTCCTCTGAGAATGGCAAATTTCCTCAGTTCCTGGCAACCTTCATGCTTCCAGTCCCATCCAAACCTCTTGGAAATGAACGTTTCTACCCAAGTCCATTTTATCTTCTCATCATATTCACTTTCAGTGTCAGACGGTGTTCCCAGTAGAACGTTTAAGCATGATGCTATTGAGATGGCCAAATCAGTGGTGTTTTCAACAGCTGCTACAACAGCCTGCAGTATATGCTTGTATGCCCGAATAATCATTTCATGAATACAAAGGGATTGCACATGAGGGAGCTTTTCAGCCAGCTCGACCTAAGAAGAAAGGAGAAAAGAGTAAAGAGTCATTCCTTATAGAAGTGGGGTAACTTTGAGGCGAAGGTACAAAGACTATGAAAAGAAATGTTTACCACTCTCCCCAAGGAATACATTTGTAAGCCTCTGGTGTGCATAAAGTCTGTCAGAGTTCTCCCATCGACGGGTGAGAGTTCAAGAGATCCAAAGTCTGCCACCTGCGATGTATCAAGCCGAAGATTATGAGGAGCTGAGGAATATTACTAAAGAGGAAACAAAATTCCATGGAACTGACCAGTTTAGGAAGAGCGGTGTCGGTGTAGTATTTGCGGGCCATTTCAATCAGCTCTTTGGGTGACTGCAGGACAGGTTCATGGAGAGATAGTACACAAGGTAAGATTCATAGAAGCAAACTAGGTTAAGTAGATACCAGAGATGTAAAAGTCATAGCATACTACTAGCTCGAATATTATATTTCATCAGCTGGGGAAGAAACAAACCTTCCGATGAAAACCAGTTTCTGATTCTTTAAGACGCTGATATGCAGCTTCTGTCACCAGTTCTTTCCACATCTTTTCCATTTCCTCATTATGTTTCTCGAGTTCCTTCTGATCCTCAGTTTCTGATTTATTGTCACTGTCAACTGTGTTAGTAAGGGCATCCTTGCCCTGTTCAGTCTTGTTAGCCTTCACATCAATCTTCCTTTTTATCTCCTTTAGCAGTGCACCTTGCTTTCCAAGACCCTTAACAGGTGGTTCAGGCTTAGCATTTTCAGTGTTCTTAGACTCACTTTTACTTGAAGCTTCATTTTGTAAATGTTGCACCCAACAAGCTCCTAATTCCCACCTTATAGGCTTGGTATTTCTTGAGGGTTCAGCCTCCAATTTCTGCAAACTATCCTCAAATACTTTCCTCACAAGGGACTTAGCCACACGTATTTGTTCTGAGTCTGCATTTGGTGATCTCTGCGCTATGCTCGAAGGCATTGAGGACTTGTGCAATAGAGTTCTCAAGCTGAAAAGGATATCAGGAAAAATTTGCTAATACATTCTATTGCAAGATCCACATATCGTATGTCAAAATGTCATTCATGCCAAAAGGCATGTTAAGCACTGCAAAGATCTTACCTATTAACATTCAGTGCATTTGCACCTCCATCTGATTGGTCTTCGATGTCTATATCATGTGCGTTTTGGCCCCCATCCAAGTTATATACAGCAGCAACCTTTACAATGGCTGTGAAACCACAATGTCTGACAACCACCACACCCAAGGTAGACGTATCCTATATGATTGGAGTGAATCTCAGAAACAAATCCAACAAGAGTATGCATAAAAAATAGCCCAAGCTATAACAAAATTACATGAACCGTCGCACTCTCATCAGCAGTGATCCCTTTAAGCAAATTCCTCTGTGCAAGTTCTTCCTGAGAGATATCTAGAACCCGAGTCCCATCACTCTTTCGGTCAAGCTTGGCACTGGCATCAGGATCATCTCTAGCCACCCTTATGATCAAATCACCTACTCTTTCTTCATGGAAAGCCAACACAGCAGGATCCTTCGACAAGCATTGATTACTCTCTACTACATTCTTTATCATCTCCACTGCCTTGAAAACTGAAACGTCGACGAATAGACTGTGGAGTAGAAATGCCTTCCTATCTCGAACCTGTCTCTCTTCAGATGTTTTACAAGGCATTGCTGCCAAAACCGCAAATTCCTTGGCCCACTTTCTTCGGTCATACTTACCAAACCGGCCCGCCCCACCGCCGTGTCCTCCCCACGTTTCATCCTCCACTGGAAGTGACGGAAAAGTAGAAGGGCTATCTGCAACAACCGGTGGAACTACCCAAGTGTTTGCCCGGAAACCATAAGGAAGGTTGGCAAACTGAAAAAGAATAAACAATTATCATATCTTGAAAGCCTCCTAATCAACATAGCATAGGAAGTAGCTTTTACATACTTTATTATGCTCAATGAAAGCTTTCATAAGAGCGTCATAAGCCTGCAGCCACAATCATTATACGATCAGAAGGCAGAGCAGAAAAGAAAAAAGGTATAACCTTTATAATCAAACTCACAGCATCAAATGGTCTGCTTATCTGTTGAAGCAGCTCAACCAGAGAATGACACAGAAGCTGCTGTTTCCCAGCTGGGAAAAAACCTGTTCTTGAAGCAACAACAGTGATAGGCTTCCCACTTGAAACTTTAACCTACATTTGATAACAATGGTCTCAAATCTTCTCTCACTGCATAACAATGAAGAAGAGTCCTTACATCGATTTGGAATAGATCATCCACTCCTTTATCTTCGATCGATGCACGAACAGACCTTCTGATATCTGGATGTCATGAGAAGTGAGTATTAACAACCGAGAAGAGCTTCATAAGTCGACGAATTAGCGAAGAGGAAACTCACATTGGATCGGTGGAGTAAGGTGGGAGAAGGAGATAAACTCGTAAAACTGCCCGAGACGAATCGGTGGGGACATGTTGATTTCCCCCTTGTCCCCGCCTTCCGCCGCCTGAGAAGCCGCCTCACATCCGCCGCCGACGAGTTTCTTCTCCGATTCCTTAGGTTTAGGGCTGAGATTGGAACCTGAATCGCCGCCATCCTCGTTCGAACCTGATTCCTTAGGAGATGTGCGAGACACGGGAGGTTTCGATGAACCAAAGGCGGTGGTGCAAGCGACGATGTCAAGGAGCCGCCGTATGTTCGCGGTGGCTTGCTCCTCCGTATAATCCTCTGAGATTTCAAAAAAAAAAAAGATATTAATCCCCTGTGGTGATTCTACGGTAAGGTAATCTTGTCGAAGAGATGTAGACCGTTAGATTAAGAAAGTTACCTTCGACGATGGTGAGGTGGCATGGTTTGAGCGATACGATGTCAACGGAATCCTTGAGCCTAGTGCCACGCACCTGCAGCAGAAAAAAAACCTTTTTTTTACGCGGCAAATGTCAGAAAAGAATCAAGAGTTATAAACGTGAGTGCTTGGGCCTACACAATACCTTACTGGGCCCATTACCAAAAATGTTATCATTTTTTTAAGTCAATTTTGCAAAAAGGCAAAAAGATATGCAAACGCCCCCCATTAACCAGAATCATCATCGACAATGGTGTGACAAAAATAATAAATGCATGAAGACGAAACCTGGTGAGAGAGAGAGAAGTTGGTGAAGTGGCATGTCTGAACATGAACTGCTAAGAGCTTCCTCACATCTAAGATTCTGTCCGTAGAGATTCCCTTCAAAACAACATCATCATCATCAACTTGTATTCATTTGTCTTTTTTTTTCTTAATACAATCTCTTACATATTATGTTAGTATAAGGCTCAAACCTTGAGAGTCACTTGTGATTCATCTGGTGTTTCAACACTTATCTCGATGACAATGGGCAAAACTGCACAACCACACGATTTTTAATTGTTTTCTTAAAGAAAAAAAAAGAGATAAGAAAGCAAATTTTGACTTGTCATTGTGAGAGAAGAAGGAACCAAAATGAATAATTGCAACCTTTCTCTTCCTTCTTCTTCTTATCTCCTTTACTCTTGTGTAGCTTTGTTTTCCCAGCTTTAGGAGCCATTACCAATGGACATAAAACTTATAATTGAAGTTACAAAACCTGGAATGAATTACATGTACTTTCCAGAGGTAGTGTGTGTGTGTGTGAATAAGTAGAGATGAATGATAGAAGAAGATAGGAGAAGAGAGTAGGTGTGAGTGTGTGTGCACAAAAGTGACTTTGTGGTGGTAGTGACAATGAGGAGAGGGGTCAAATAGTGATTGAGAAAATAAAGATGGAGAGATTTAGAGAGGATAGGATAAGGTGGTGCGAGCGAGCTCTTCTATATTTCCTCCTTAAGAGTGTTTTGAGGCTAAGTACATTTCAGGCCTCTCATTTCTTTTAACACCTCATCACCAACTTCATCTCAATAGCTATCTTTTTTTAACCAATAATATAATGCTTGCACTATATATCATCATCTAACTGAGATTTCACCCGAGCCTCATAAATATTTTACTTTTTATCTCATCTAATAACTAGGTGATTTTCTAGTATCCATGTACAGATATAAATATTTATAAAGTAATTATATTATAATAATTAGTTGATATTCTATTTCACTTTTAAATCAGTGTATAATTTATATTAATAAGATTATATTATTTTAGTTAGATATATGATTTGGATATAGTATATCTAGTCAATTAAGTTATTTTTAGGGTCAACAGTTGGGTTGCATCTATTTTTTTAATTTAACTATAATATTTTGTGTTCAAAATATATTAATTTTTTATTAATTTTTTTATTTAAATTTAGGTTAGTTGTTGTCTTAGATATGTAAATATGTTTTACTAAGATTATGTATAACTTAATATATATTGCGTAGAATAAAATAAAAAATAAACCAAAGTGTTTGATTCAAAATTATATAAATGAATATAATGAAATAAATATAAATATTATGATTACAATGAAAATATATAGATATTAAGCAAATATTTATATTAGTTTGAAAATATATATCTTATATTGTTTAAACTTATGTTTTAAATAAAATAATATTTTTTTAATATAAGATTATCTTTGTGAAATTTTTTTATGAAATCACATTATATACAAATATATATTTCTCTTCATCTAAAAAACAGATATAAATCAATTATTTTTATAACTTTAAAAATATATTTTATGTTATTCAAAAATATGTTTTAAAGAGAATGTTACTATTTTGACATCCTCTCGAACCCACATATACAACAATGGCATCAGAGTCATTATATGTCAAGTCTATCCCACCTAATTTACCCCTATAGTTGATCAGTATAGTAGCTTGTGGAATGTCTCAGACCTAACATCAAAGCAAAATATCATGTAGCCATCAACTGCACCTATGTAATACAAAACCCCGCTAATGCATATCCAATGATTAGGCAAGGGCTGATGTTTTAACCTACATTTGATCTTTCTCCACTTCTTTTTTCCTGTTCCTAACGTAAGAATTCTATGATCATCAGGACCACCTGGATAAGCCATGAACAATACTTTGAATCGCTCCTCAAGTGGATCAAACCCTAAAAAGTTATTGGACTTTGCGTACCTATTCAGTTTAGGTAAAGTAACATATTGTCCTGTGTTTATATTGTATA
Source organism: Moricandia moricandioides (assembly GCA_905132885.1). Taxonomy (NCBI): domain Eukaryota; kingdom Viridiplantae; phylum Streptophyta; class Magnoliopsida; order Brassicales; family Brassicaceae; genus Moricandia; species Moricandia moricandioides. The sequence goes on along the minus strand of CAJHQQ010000849.1, from coordinate 25,676 downwards.
TCTTAAGCTCCCAACCCTTGTTTTGAGAAAACTTCATGTGAAAATCAGCAGTTACAACAAGAGACTATGACTTCTCATACGGATTATGAGGATGAGGCGAGGAAAAGAAGAGCAACTCCCCGTTTGTTCGTTCGAGTACGAATAAGAGACGTAGACGGCTAATTAGTATAGACCGCCATAGCTTCGACACGCAACGCAACCTTGCTGTTGAGACTTTTCAGACAATCTTGAGAGTATCTCGTGAATCCATCGGTCCCACCAAATATAGTTTTCCATCCTATTAGCTGCGTAAATTTAAATCGTTGGGATGTGGTGATGCTGCCCCTTACTCATATTTGTGCACAATGATGTGATCATATTTTTGCCATGGGATCAAGCTTAGAGGTCCTATATTTTGTTTATCACATCTTGTAAACCTCAACTTTCATTTCTTAAATGATATTTACATTTTAACAAAAAAAAAAACTTTGTTCTCCTCGCTCCAAAGGGTCATGGAAGCAAGGACGGTCCTAAAAGGGCCTAAACAATTTAGTAAAACTTGTTAAAAGATTTTTTTTTTGACAAATTTGGGGTTTTTTCAATGTAAATTTTTTGAAAAAAAATTGGAAACACTAAAACTATGTTTCATGTAGCTATACTGAAGGCCACCCTTGCATGAAAGATCCAGCTACATAGTCTAGTAGTCAAAAGGCTTATTAAAGAGACGATAAAGTCAAGAACAGTGAAGGTGCATCCGAGTTCGGAAGAGAGTCAAAGCCGACCTAATCTAATCAACCAAAAACGTAAAAGAGAACAGAGCATTAAAGACATTAGTGGCGTTAGATACAAGCCAGAGATCACGCATGGGCGGATGTAACTGATAACGTACAGGGTCACGTGCCCCCAACTAATTTTTGATTTTGTTAATTTCTTAGCTTAAATTTTGAGTTTTTTTAAGTAATTAGCTCAAATCCTATGATAATGTCCTGTCTAATTTTAAATTTTGTAATTGTGTCCTCAATTAAAAGTTCTACTAGATCCGCCATAAGATCACGGTTTTGTTATGATTCTCCCTCAGACCAGCTATAAAAAGAAGACATAGACAAACGATAAAGGAGAAGGGGATCTAAGCTTGCAATATCAAAACTATAATCATTTTGCACTCGGATTTATTTGTATTCATATACTTTATGTTCATCATCATTGTATAAAAACACTTTTCTACCTACAAATCATTCACCAATAGTCATTTTATTCGTTACTTGCTTTATAAGTTAGATTAAACCCTAATTTCTAAGTGGATCCTATGGTCCATCACAAGTCATAAATGGCTAAACGAGACAGTGCATACAAGCCAGCGTGACTCTTCTTAAGTGATTGTTGGGCTCAAGACTTTCAAGCCTCTCTTCTTGCCCATTAAATCTTAACCCTCCAGAGTGCACCTCACGGATGGATGTACAAAGATTTTGAATTAGAGGCAGTGGTCAATATAAACTTGTTGATGAACAAAAATGACATCTATATATGTAGCAAAACAAGCAGCACACACACACATAAAAATGATGAACAATGATACTGATGTCTGGAATGGGAGATCACAAAAACTGTCTCCATCCAAAGGCTAATGAGCAGAGAAACCCTAAACTAAAAGCTAAAATGTTATGACCTTTTTCAAAAGAAGGGTTTCATGGGACAATGAGATGAGCTTTGTGAAAACTGAGAACTATCCAAATCATCCCAAAGAGGACTCTCAGGACCCCACCCTGCTGTAACCGCATTGAACCACGCCTCAGCCATCCCTTCCTCTAACCCGCCATCACTCACCGCTACTTCCTTGCTATCCAAGTTAACCTCGCTTGGCTGCAACGTTTCTGATTGTTTCTGATCCAACGAGCTTGACTCACCAGTTGAATCATGAACCTCAACTTCCTTATTCACATAATGCTCCGGAAAGTTAAGTGTTGCGTTATGACCTCTCAATTTAAAAGCTTGACGGTCATAAGCCATGGCAGCTTCTTCAGCAGTATCAAAAGTACCAAGCCAGAGACGTGCTCTGCTCTTTGGCTTGCGTATCTCCGCGACCCATTTTCCCCATTGACGTTGTCTCACTCCTCTGTAAAGCTTGGTTGCGCTGTACGGTTGAACACTACTTTCTTGGTTCATCATCATCATTCTTCTTCCTCTTGGGCTTAGGTTCAACGTGTCGCTCCAGTACTTGAACATATACTGCTGTTGCGGCTGTTGTGGACTAAACGAGATCATTTGCTTCTGGTCGTGTTGTTGAACATATCCTAGTTGTTGTTGTTGTTGATGATTATGAAAAGGGAAAGCTCCCAAGGAATTAGAAGAAGAAGAAAAGGAGAAATAGGGTTTAGGTCGATGATCAGGGTTTCTCATCTTCTTGATAGATCTTGGGGACGTTGTTGAAGATGCTTCTCCACAAGAAGTATCTATATTTTTACCTTTGTTGGTACAGAGATTAAGCTCCTCGTCAAAGTCCATCTCTCTGTTTCACTGGTGACTATATACTTTTACAGAGAGTATGGAACAAAGAGAAAGATAGCTAACGATAAACAAAGAATATTGAGACAGAGAGAGATGACTCAATGGGGTTTATATATGAGACCTTTGGGGCATAGCTTTTGCATTTAGTTATAAATATCTCATCTTTCGGTTTGACTACTTCAAATATTATTACTTTGCTTTCACTCAAAACCCATTCATTGTGCTGGATAGTTTAAAATTATGAAAAATACAAACCAGTAAAATTTTATTTTAAATACTTTTGTAAGATTTTTCATAATTAATAATAATAAGAATAAAATATTAATATTTTATATACTGGTGTTTATATTTAAATTGAAAACTTGATTTTAAGAATTGTCTATTAGAGACGCTCTAAAAATATAACTTTGCTTTCACTGTTAATTCATTCCCCGGTCCAGACCATAAAAACAAAATCAGAATATTAAAAGTAAAGAGAGACGTTGACACATAAAAACACAACGCGGAGATACAAACATTATCTGTTATTTTTGGACGGTGGAAGATATTTATGCATGCTTGCTATATGGGACAAGTCACAATCTTAAAAGATAAGATTAAATGGTTAGAAAATTATCTATAATTAATGACATTGACGAGGTTAATGCAAACTGAATGGAATAAATTTGATGATGGTGTAATGGTCGGCTAGTTGCGGCTGAGGATTACGTCCCACAAGACTTACTAATTCTCATGACAACCTATTTAATTAGTGATTATATGATACTCGATTATAAAGTATGAGGAAAATTTAAGATAGAGAAAAAGAAGTTTTTGTCGTTAAAATAAATTTTTAAAAGAAATGATCAAAATTAAATATTATTAAAAAATCTAAATATATTTATATTTTTGAGTTAATTAATTTAGACTTAAGGTTTAGAGTTATAGAATAGATTTTTAAAGGTGAAGTTTATAATTTAAAAATTTAAATAAAAAAATTATTTTGGTCATTTTTTTCTTTGAATTCTATTTTTAAAATAATTTCTTTTAAGTTTCTATGTGAGAGATTTATCTTTATAGTATGGAGAAATTTTAGTTCTACCATAAATTTGATATCAATTTTCAAATTTATCACTAATAAATAATTATTTTTTAAAAATACTTTAAATTTATAATGAAAATAGATTTAATTGATTTTTTAAAATATTTATAAAAAATTAAAAATTAAAATTTATTTCTTTAACATTAAACCCTAAACAATAATCACTAAAGTGAAATTTCAAATGTTAATATATTTTTGATAGAAAATATTTTTAAAATTGATGAGTAACCTATGGTATTCTTATCATTTTTTATATTCTTATATTGAATTTTCCGGGGCGGTTATTGGTCAAACTCAGCTTTCAGTTGTTAAGATATTTTGCTTTAGTCTCCATCCACCTCTGAAAAGACATTAGCATAACCGACCATGTTGTTGTTGTCCCTTCTTTTCTCTTGCTTTTTGGTTTTAAAAACCGACCAAGCTACTTTGACAAATTATATAATTTATTTTCTCAGAAAAAATCATTTTTCTTCTTAACATTATTATATCACGTGCATATATGCATGATGTTATTCTTCGAATTCTTCATTTTTATGTCGTCAAGGTCAACTACTTCTTGAATTCATAGCTATTATGAAAAAAAATTGAAAGGAAAAAAAATTCGTAACTGGTAGTTGATAGGGACCAAAATGTCAGACTATTTTTCGGAATATCGTGAGGATATGCCATCAACATGGCTTGTATAAAAATGTGTATGTGTTTGACCCAACCGATCAACACTTTTACAACAACAAAAAAAAAAGTAATTTCTGATGGATCAAAATCAAATAACTTAACAAAAAAACAGGGCAAACATTGTGTTTCCTCTAAAAATAAAAACAACATTAAATCAAGATCCAACTACAAAATCCGCAGATTCCTTCAAAGTCTTTCTTGCACGCCAATACACACCATTGGCCGTCTCTGATGTTCCCATCTGCAATTAATCACCAGAAAAAAGAAACATGGTCAGTAGAGCATTTGACATAAAGTCAAAGTTTGGATACGAGCCATGGTGTCAAGAATCTCCCTTACCTTTGTCTCCAACGAGTAGTAATCTTTCCACAGCTCCACATCTTGACTGTAACTTGCAACAGCAGAATCATAAAGCTTCCGGGCGTTTTTGAGACTATTTTTATCGCCTTGTGTAGCAAGATCAGTCTCTATTTCAATGCAATCTTTGTATAGAACTAGACCCGGACGAGGAAGAGCCAAGAACCTGCAAATTTTAAGGAAAAAACGATGAGAAATAAAGTGGCATGTGTGTGACTCAAGCGAAGGAGTCGTGATTCACCTCTTGTATATCTCCCTTGCCCTGTCTATTCCTTTTGCTTGAAGAACAAGTTTTACCACTACGGAAGCGAGAGAAAACACAGGGTCGCTCCCGTTATTGCCTTTGGCTACTGATAGGATGGACATCTCCACAAGCTTGTCAAAATATTTTTTTTGCTGAGCAAAGATTTTAAATGCCTGTAATACAATAAGCTTCTCATTAGTTTTGGTTTTTATATCAACAAAATAGGGTGTATATTAGTCACATACCATAAGCCACAAGCTCTCAGATTCTGAGATTGGTACTTTCTTCAAAGCGTTTGAAAGGAGCTCAAAGGTTGACTGCAAATCTGCCTTACTAGGAGTAGAGTTACTTGAAAGTGATCTTGTTTCAATAGAAACTCTTGAAAGCCATAACTTAGCTGATCCCGCAAATTTTCCAGAGCAAAGCTTTTCTGCTAGCTTCAGAGCATCATCGGTCCTTCCCAGTTTCAAGTACAGAGAAACATAATCATCAGCAAGCTCCTCAGTCAAACACCCGGTTGCATCAGCCTTTTCGTACACATTTATGAGATGTGAAATGTATTCCCCAGTCAGATCAGACGAATCATCTTCGCCATTTGAACGTTCAATAGCCTCCATCAAAAACTTTATATACATCTCAAACATAGAGCTTGAAGTAATAGTTTGCAAGCCCTCTTCAAAAACCTGCGTTTAGGAAAGGAGACGAAACTTATCAGGTATTGTGCTTTCTACTAGCAAGCCTGAATAGAATGTGCAGGAGTAAGCTAAGACAGCTCCCGCATAACCAGTTTCCTCGCATTCATTGCCAAACTAGGGAGTTTAACTTCAAGTTCAAAGTTCAAATAAACAAAAACAAAAAGACAAAGGAACATCAAAGCTAAAATTCTATTCATATAATCCATTTTAAGGAAGTGAAGGACAGCTATGGCTGCAATCTTCTTAAAGAGGCTTGAGCAGTTAATGAATATACCTCAAGTGATAAGCATACACATAAGACAAGGTAAGTTTTACCTGAATCGCCTTTCGCATTTGAGGATTCGCAAACTCTACGCTAAGACAACCACTCATTTCATGCCTTGCGAGCCAATTCCAATATTCAGGTTCGGTAGAAAAATCACGCTTCAGGTCACTTAGAATCGTATTGCGGATATCATCTGAATGCGCCAAATCTGTTGCTTCTAGAATCTCAAGAAAACGCCTCCTCAGGTCAAAACTAGATGAAAGAGCCTCAATGGCTCCACCATAAATAGCCTGAAGAACATTTGATCCCTTCTCTTTAAAGACATCAACTTTCTTACTCGCATCCTCATCATCATCATCATCAACACCAGAGCCGTCCTTGTCCTTTTCTTCTTTATCATCTAGAGACATAAACAGCTCTTTATTCTCATCTTTCCATTGTTCATCCTCAACAGTCCTCACGTCACGAACCAAACTCCCTTCACCTTCACCAAGGGCAACTCTACGAGCTTTCAACTTGTTCAGATACGTAAGCTCCATTCTCAGATACTCCACCCACAAGTCTTCAGAGTTCGGACAAACTCTCAGACCATTCTGCATAAGAGCACGTGCTGCAGCAACATTCAAGTTCCGATCAAACTCCCAAGCCGCAGCATATATCCACACTTCAGCCACTTTCGGGTGAAACCTTATTACTTGAGCCAAGACCTACACATTGCATAAGACAAGAATCATTCTAAACATAGAAAACAAAATAATATTTCAAATGTAATAATTATAGTATATGATTAAAATGAGATGGAGAAAACTGAAATTAAAATTGAGGAAAAAGGTTGACACTTTACCTAAACCCTTTAAACCCTCGAAGAAGTCTTTCATTTTTATAACCTAGGGGTTTACATAGCTTCTAATAAACCCTAATCAAACAGCCCAAAACCCTAACCCTAAACCTAATTCAGAACACTAAATTACAAAAAGCAATAAAAAGAATCATACCTTCTTCATTCTACCATTCTTCTTCTCTCTACAAAACTCAAGATACTTAAACCAAAGACTGATATCTCCCTTGAACCTCCTCGTCGCAAGCCTATAAATCTCCAGAATCTTAGCCACACCGGCGTAATCAGAAACCGATTTCTTCTTCTCCGTCTCACCAGACTGAACCGACACCGCCTTCCTCCGTAACCTTCGGAGCTCATCGAGCTGAGACTCGTAGTCGATATAAGCGATAAAGTCCTGTTTGAGCGGGCTCGGACGCTTGAGACGGTACTCGAACTTGCGGCGCTGCTTCACGATCTCCGAAATCTCTGCACGCGTGAAGATTCCTCGGCGTTCTAGATCGTCGAGCTCGTCAACCATCCGCTCGAGGCGGTACTGAACAACGTCCGCCATTGTTTAGTTGCTACTTGCTTGGTTCCGGCGCGGGACTGTGATTCTAGGGCAACAACTTTTTTTTCCGTTTCTTTTGATATCGGTAGGGCGACGCTTAAATGGTTTATATTTTAATGGGCCGTAAAGCAGAAAGCCCAATGTTTAATAACTTCTTTGTTTATAGCCCATTTAGGGATATTAAGGGTCATTTTGCAACTTACAGCCATCGTAAGGGTTAGGCCGGGGCATTCGGGTATCAGTTCGAGTATTTTAGGTATTAGGTAGTTCGGATATAGGATTAGAACGGGGCATTCGGGTATCGGTTGGGGTATTTTAGGTATCTGGTAGTCCGAATAGAGAGTAAAAAAATCATTTACTACTTAATTTATTTTCGGTTCAGTTTTGTTTAGATAGAGAAACTAAAAACCGGAAAATGCTCAAAAGACTTGATTTTATTTGGTTTCAGTTTTGATGCGGTTAATTCAGATAATTTTAACTAAATATCAAATATTTTAGATAAAAATATTATATAATTAAAAATTCAAATAAAAATATTTAAATATTTTTGGATAATTCAGATATATATATTAATATTTTATATATTTAAGTATGCGTTCGGTTCTCAATCCGTTTATTTCTAATATTAAAATATAGAAATCATTCGAGTATTTGAAGGTTTCAGTCGGCACTAAAATTAAATTTTAGATATTTCGGTTCGGTTATAATTCTTCGGTTTCTGTTATTTTGATCAGGCCTAGGTAGCTCTTTGCAAGGACCGTGTATAAAGGAGTTACTTCTTCGTTCCTTGACAATGCATATCTGATCTCTCTTCCGTCTGCTTCGTTCTTCAAAGATGCTGGCGAAATGTGAACTTTTAGAAGCACCTGAATCTAACACGACCGCAAATCGTTCTGATATTAATCAGCTCATTGCCTTCTTCTTCAGGAGTCTCTTCGTTCACAACATTACTATACAGATTAACTTTACTCGGAATCTCTCGCAACCTCTTCTTTGACGAGTCTATAAGGCTATGTTGACGAGAGAGGAACGCCTTCTTTCTTCATCGCCCTCTTTGTTACCCAACCGTCCTTGCAGCTTGCTTAGTCCATAAATGGGACAAGGCCCAATATAGGACATGAGTATATTTGTGGGCCTATTAGGCCTCTTGCATTAATAATTTATTGCCGTAGTCGACACAACTCAATAATGACAACCACTAGAAATTAATAACTTTATGGAGTTACCGACTTCCTTGGACCCATTTGATAATGATGTTTTGGAATCTTTTGGGATAAATATTTAATTGAGAATCAAACTCACTGTGGATAAAAGTTGAATTAGTGGTAACCACAATCTAGATTTGAGATAATTTTGATTTGAGAAAGAGAAACCGAGTTCTCATACCGCTTGATCTTTTTAAAATATTCACATAGATGGACTATAAACAAACAAAAGTATATATACAGTTATCATCAGAGAATCTGTCTCGCTTTTTCAAACTCAGTGGGGTTCATGAGCGAGTCACCATCATCATCATCTGTGGTGTGGATAGATGAAGTTAAAATTAGCCTTGGCTCCAGCAGTTGAGGTACATAACCTGACGGAGAGATTCATCAGGCGTGGAAGAAGAGGTACGCCGTCTTTCTTCTTCAACGGGGACATCTACGGCGGAGAGAGGGCGGAGATCGGTGGAAAGACGGCGTTGAAGACGGTGGGCGGAGCTGAGACCCGTTTTCAACTTGACGCCGTGGTCGGGATTTCCTTGCACAGTCACGAAAGATGCTGCCATCCAAAGCTTGTTCAGATAAGTCATGTTTTTTAGTATAAACTTTCTTTCTTTAAAGATCTTGGAAGCTTTAAAGTGTTTTGAGAAGCTCTCTGTGTAATGGAAAGAGATTAGAAGATTTTGTCTGAAGGTGAAGGGAAGGTGAGGTGTGTACTTATAGCCAGAAGAACACTAGACTGAGGGTTAAAATAGTAAATTGGGAAAAATCTAAAATAAGTGAGATACCATGAAGTGTATCAGTGGGATCCAGGTGGCGGGCTTAGAGGTTCCTATCCTCAAGATGAGTCACACACTTCTTGTCTCAATTATGGGACTCCTTATGATGGGCCCCATCCATATTGTATCAGTATTGTCTCTTTATATGTTTTGTTTCATTTGCACGTGACAACAATGAGATGATTCTTTGCATTGGAGCTTCCTATGGTCAAGAGTTGAATCTATCCACGAGGGGTTTGATGGCGTGTAAGCCGGTTATTGGGTTTGTCACGTGGGTATCAAATGCTTCTTGTCCCTTTGCTTCCGGTTTATTTTAGTGAGTTTTGTTTTTTTCTATTTAGTCTCCTCAACTATAACCCAACCAATCAATTTTTTCTTCTGGTTATATATCGTAGAAAGATAATGTAATATGATAATACGCATTGAGATTGCAAAATGATTGATTAATTTTTTAAAAGCAAGAGGATTGCTAATCTAAAGAGAGGTGTGATTAATCTGGAAGAAAACAACACAGCAAGGAAAGACCATATCATCTTCTTCTTCGAACCATGGGTGTCTTGGGCCTCTAAAACAGCTTCTCAATTAGGCCTAACAACGTGTTTCAGCCCAACTCGTTTAGCCTAGTTCCATCTCCACTCGTTTAGCTCCTTTATTTGGCAACGAATACTGAACCAACAGTTATTTATCACAGCAACAAACTGATCCTTTTACAATAGCTATATTACCAATCCAGAAACACACATATATTGTTGTTCAAAAAAACACACACACATATATTTACATTTGTACATGAAAACTTTGAATGCAAAACAAATTTAAACTATAAATTTAATGACTTCATGGTTCAATCTCCTTATATGATTAAAAATAAACATAGGTGAGATATAGATTTGCAAGAAAAAAAGATTAGAAAAATTAAAAACTCAATAATTTATACATGTGCATTTATGTATGTGGTCTTGAAGGCGTAAAAATAAATCAAGAGTTTGAATGACGTTACATAATTAAAAATAAAAAACAGAGTAGATGATAAACTCAACATGCCTAAACAATAAAACAAGTAAACAACATTGCGTGTGTTAGTTTTCATACAAGATGTGCAGGTAGAATGCAAATATAATAAAAGTTAGGTGGCGCATGTAATAGAAAGACAATTACTCGAATTATAAAATCGAGTAAATTAATTCATTTAATCTTTAATTAAAATGGTGAAGCTTATCCATCCACACTCGCGACTACATCGGGGGACGAGCATCTCTTTCTAAAAAATTCGAATCTCCACCTATACTAAAAACTCAAAAACACATCTCAACCGTTCATTACCTCCCCATCTCAAATCCAACGGTCACTATCCGAGGGTACCCTTTCTTCCCATGAATATTAAATACAAAGAATTAACTTTGCTTCAATTACAGTTAACAATCTTCTTTCTTTCTTCTTCTCAAGAATCGCTCTGAAACATTTTTCTCTGTCGTTTCTTCTCCGTTCAATTCGTAACCCTAAGAGAGAGAAAGAGAAAGAGAAAGAGAGAGAGAGAAAGTTTTTAGTTCGCGAGCTCCGCGTGATAATGTTGGCGATGGACTCGCGATCTTCTCTCCATCTTCATCGCTCCTTCGCTCGCGTTGACCTAATTTCCGGTGTGAGAATGAAACGATTCCCTGCTCCGAGTACGCCTCGAATATGTGGAAATATCATCTGTTGATTCTGCTCTTTTCTATTATACTTTGCATCTGAAAATTCGAGATCCGATCGTGAAGAAATTGTGTGTTCTCGAAGTTTCTAGTGGAATCCTGACTCATTAGGGTTTTGTTGGAGAATTGTGGATTTTTAGGGTTTTCTTTGAATCTTTGTTTGCTTAAAATGGCTGAGAAGAAAGAATTAGGGTTGCAAAAGACTGTTATTAGTTTGAAAGAGCAGGTAGCGAGAACTAATCTGAGGAACTTGAGGGCACAAGGTCACACCTACGTTGAGCTACGTGAGGATGGGAAGAGATTCGTGTTCTTCTGCACTTTGTGTCTTGCTCCATGTTACAGTGATGCAATCTTGCTTGGACATTTGAGTGGGAATCTTCATAAGGAGAGGTTGTCGTGTGCTAAGATCACACTTCTTGGAGAAAATCCGTGGCCTTTTAATGATGGTGTGCTTTTCTTCGATTGTTCAACGGAAGAAGAGGAGAAAAAAATGATCTCTGGTGGTGAAGCTGGTCCTTTGCAGCGTTGCGGTGATGGTGAAAGATTTGCTATTGTTGTTTATGATGGAAACAGAATGAGTGGAGCAAGTCAAGATGATCAACCTGCTGATGATGAAGTTGAACACTGTGCAGATGATCTGTTGATCTCTGGTTTGCTGATTAAGGAGAGAACTCTTGATGTGGAAGCTAAGTTCATTGGTTTTGGTCGTATTGCTGCGAGGTTGTTTGAAACGAAAGGACGCACAACTTGGATTGATAAGCTTTGGTGTGAGTGGTTAGGAAAGGACGGTCCTTCTGATGAGGAGATGGCTTCTGTCCCAGAGCATGACTTTGCGATTGTCACGTTCTCCTACTTCTACAATTTGGGTAGGTTGGGTTTGCTAGATGATCCCAGCCGTCTTCTCACATCAGAATCAGGGAACGGCGAAGATAATGGCCGGAAGAGAAAGAAGTCCTTTTCGGATCCAGAGGACACCAGTGATTCTCTGTGTAGTCAGTATGACTATTCTGAGGAGGTTTCTTCATCTTGTGGTTCAAGAGCTCTACTAGCTAATTATGATGACCATCTCGTGAACAAAAGAGTCATCAAGAACAAAACGGTAAGACGGGAGCTTAGGAAGCAACAGAGGATATTTTCTGAAAGGATATGCGAAGTCTGTAAGCAAAAGATGCTTCCGGGGAAAGACGCGGCAGCAATACTAAACACCAAGACAGGAAAGCTTGTATGTGGCAGCAGAAACCTCCTTGGTGCGTTCCACCTATTTCACGTGTCTTGTGTTGTACACTGGTTCCTCTTCTGTGAGAGTGAAATACTTGAGAATAAGATGGTGAGTGGAAAAGGAAAAAAGAGATGCACAAAGCAGCGGAGTGGTGTGAAGTGGAATGGGTTGGTAAGTGATGTGAGCTGGCAAATATTCTCAGTGTTCTGTCCAGAATGCCAAGGCACTGGGATAAACATTGAAGGAAATGTGATTGAGAGAGACACGTTTCCACTTTCTCAGGTATCTAATTGATTCACTTACTAACTCACCAGCTCAGTGAACGTTTTTGTTTCTCAAAGGGTTTAATTCTAATATAATGTCTGTGGTAGACATGGAGGTTCGGAGTGAAAGTGAGTGAAGGTAGAAAAGCATGGGTGAAAAACCCGGAGAAGCTGGAGAATTGCTCAACAGGTTTTCATTTTCCACAGCAGGATGGAGAATCTGTCAAGGGTCAGGTAATACTAATTACACATATACCATTTTGATTGTCTTGTAATAACTTAGTGGTAATATTAGAGACAAAATGTGGAATGCAGGAGGAGAGAGTGCAGAACATGAAGCTAGTTCGATTCTACCGGGTGGAGTTGTAATGTAGGAAACAAAACTGATACTCTCTAGATTTGATGTGTGTTTGTGTGTGTATTTTGTGTAAATAAGGCCTTGGTCTTGCATTTTACAGTTCTCTCTGTAAATCCTATTACTGATGCTATCTGATCACTTTTGAGGCCCAAGTTACTCTTTTTTTTTAACTAACTTGAAACTGTTAAGAGGTATATCACATAGATACGACAACTCAAAAGAACTTTTAAAGTCTATTATTGATCGATATAGGCAGATTAAATTACAACTTTTGAAACTAAAAGAATGGATCCCATGTATGAGGAGATAGGGGTTGTCTCATGTGGACCCAAAAGACCATCTCAGACTTAACTATGCTTTTAATGAAACAGCTCAGTCCAGTTCAGTCACTGTGCCGTTTTGTTTACAACATCTTTTAATGTATAAAGAAAGACTCCTACCAAGGACATTAATGTTTCTCCTTTTTCTATCTTATTCACTAGGGGCCCTGTTTTGTTTTGTTAATTTTGGAAGAGAGAAGTATTCTTATCCAACATAAGCAAGAACATCATTAACCATCGTTGCTTAAGAAGTGGGGTCCACTAGCACTCCAAAAATCAATTTTTAAATTACCTAATTAAGTATCTATTTTTCTTTTGTTCTTACATTGTTCACGGATTTCACTGACACGTAACGATCCGTGATTAATCTGTTTTTAATTTTTTTAAATCAAAAATAAATAAATAAACACCCTAAATGAAGTGCTAGGGTTAATGGTGCTCTAACACCACCATTTGCGTCGCAATCTAAGGCCATCATTATCCCTGAAACCCCATTTGGGGTTCCTATTTTTTTATTTTTTTTTGCTAATTAAAAAAAAAAAAAACGAACCAATTACGGGACGCCACGTGTCAGTGGGACCCGTGAACAGTGTAAAAAACCCTCCAAAAACGGTTCTTATTTAGAGCAAAATCAACCCTAAGAGACCTTTAGGGGCTCTTAGGTTTTTTTTTTTGTTTTTTTTCTTTTAAAAAAAAAAAAAAACGGATCAATCACGGACCGCCACGTGTCAGTGGGGCCCGCGAACAGTGCAAGAACCCAACTAAAAACACCTCTTAATTAAGAGATTTAAGAGGTGGTTCTTAAGGGATTTAGCGGGTCCCACCCGCTAAGAGCCCCCTTAAGAACCCCCTTTGTTCATGTTCTTTGTAGTTTTAAGAAGCGGTTCTTGCACTGTTCACGGGCCCCACATATCACTGGGGCCCGCGAACAGTGCAAGAACCTCCTTAAGAAACCTTCTTAACGAGGGATAAAGATGTCCTAATACCACTATCATCTTCTTTTTTTTCTGGTGCACAAGATCGATTGATTTGAAGATAAGCCTCCTTTTATCCATCATCACATATTATTATTAGTAGCTCAAAATATAAAATAGTCAGTTTGGTGCCGTTTCTTGGTTTTTGACTTTTATGTTTCTCATCCTACGATTTACCACTTACACATACAAAACTCATTCCAGTAAATTTATATGTGAGATGACATTATAACTAGAAGAGAATTAGACACATAACCATAAAGCAAAACAGGAACAAGTAGACTCTGCTTAGCGACTCCTCCGCCTGCATTGTCCGCCTCCTTAACCGGATATTTCTGTCACGGTCTGTCCGGTACGGTGTCACGTTGCTCGATGACTCACCAAATAGTCTCCGATATACCATTTCGCATACCACACCCATTACCGGATCAGGCATTCTATACATGTACCGTTGACTCTCACCTTCTCCTAAACGTTGACCAACTTCTCTTACATCATAAACCGGAGTGGATGGTCTGTTCGGTAGGGTTAAACCAGACTGGGATGTCTTCTTTCCCCGGCCGTAGATTGGGACAAGCGTAGCGTCAGAGAGATTGGATTTGCAAACCGGACATTTTGGAGATTCCTTCTTGTCGTAATGATCTACTCGTTGTCTTGATGTGTTGGTGGAGTTAGTCCACTTGTAAATGCAAGGCCAACAAAACAAGTGGCCACAAAAAGTCACGACCGGGTCTCGAACCTGATCCAAACATATGTTGCAGTCGAAGTCTCCTCCAGAGTCACGCGACGCTGCTTGGTTCTCTGTCTTCATTTTACTGAAACGTACAAGACAACCCACATTCATTTTACTGGTCGTTTGTTTATTGCTAGATCATTACAAACTTAACAGAGTCATCTATACACCAATCATGATCTTGCTTAACTTTAAAAAAAGTTAATGAAAGAAAACGAGTGAAACAAAGGGACCTAAAATACGGAATTTTGGAGAGAAAAGAAGACAACAATAATTAAGAACAGAAAACAAGTCTTTTTTAAAAGAACAATTAAAAACAAGACTTGACCTCAGTGACAAAAAAAAAAAAAAAACAAGACTTGACCTAATCACTTTAGGTTTTCACGCTTTACTATGTTCCGTAATTTCAAATAAAATAACGTTATTATTCATATACCATATACAAAAAAAAAATAGTTAAAGAATGGATCAAACAAAATCACAATGAGTTTTATTCGTATGATCTAAAACCCACATAGTATATATATAGAATCCAAAAGAATCAATCATGCAGAGTAATTTAAGAAACGATGCAGATCTACTGATTATACGCCTTTAGATGCACACATACAAACGCAAAGACTATAAGATAGATGTGAAGACCGATGGTTTCAGAAGATAAGAGAAACGTACTTTTGAAGAGCTTGTTTATTACCAATGGATCTCTGATTCTCTTCTGTCTTAAGTACTGCTTAAGCCTTTTAAAACCTTTAGAGAGTTTGATTTGCTTTATGCGGCAATGGCCAAAGAACAGAGGAAGATAAGTATTTGGGTTTGGAGAGAGCAGAATGTTTAAGAAGGATAATATATCGAGAGTGGTGCAGAAGCACGAGAGCTTGTATTATACACACACATACACAATTATTATTTTTATTTTATAAGGTGCACAATTAAATTCCGCGATAAGTTATAATTTTAAAGAAGAAACGTATATCTAATTAAAAATAAGTTTATAAACGAAACGCCATTCTTTTAAAAAAAGGTTTTTTTATTCCTTTTTCCTTTATTAATTATTACTAATACTCTTTTCTTTATTTTATGAAAAGGCCAGCATCATTTTAAAAAGAGAGCAAAATAATACGTTCATCCAACTAGTACTCTCTATATTTCATAGTATCACTTGTTTTAATCAAAAGCATTAAGATTGTAAAATATAGTTTTATTAAATATCATTTAATATAAAGACTAAATATAGCTCAACCAATAATAAAAATGGTAAATATATATTTATACATTTGGGTTAACTAATCTAAATTTAGGGTTTAGAGTTATGTGGTGAGGGTTTTGGAGTTGAGGTTTAAAAATTAAAAAATTTTAAAAATATTAAAATTTTCAAAATAAAAAAGGTCTATTTTGGTCATTTTTTCTTTCAAGTGTTATTTTTGTGACAAAAACTTCAAAAAGGGCTATTTGAGAGATTTGCCCATGATTTTATCATATAGTTATTTTTTAAACAAATATTTTCTCAACTTAATGCCTGCACCCGGAATGCATTTTCTCAACTGATTCTTCATCTTATTAGTGATATTGCTAAGCCTTGAATAACAATACCAACGGCGTAAACATTCAAAGTGATTGTGGAGATTTTTCGTTTTAATTTAAAGATTTAGCATTTCAAAATATTAAAAAAAACTCTAAGATAGCTTTAAATTTTTTTTGTCACAAAATAGTCTTCAAATGAAAAAACATTCAAAATAGACTTTATTAAATAATATATATATATGTATATCCTGAGGGTTACCTAATATAGATTTAGGGTTTTGGAAGTGAGTTTAAATTTTGAAAATAAAAAGTTAATATTAAAATTTTCAAAATAAAAAAGTTTTTTTTGACCATTTTCATTTTTGAAGGCTATTTTAGTAACAAAAACTTAAAAAAAATTATTTGGAAAATTATCTAATATTAAAAAAACCTAAAAATATATCGTTTTAGCCTTTTCTTATAATAGAAACTAGAATTTGACCCGCGCTCCTACGCGGATGTTTGATTTAACTTGTGTTCAACATAAACTTATAAATCGCTGCTTTTATAAAAAAATCATTTGTATATTTTTTATGTTTTGTTATTTACATATAGAATAGAATATTATATTATAATATAGATGCTGATTATATATTTTTTACTTATACATAATATTATATTCAAAACGTATAACTTGATGCAATTTGATGTAATTGTATTATTCATATATTAACTTGTTGTTTTTTTTTTTAATTTATTTTGAAATGAAACAACATACTAAAAATTTTAATTGTCAATATATAAATATCGATTTGATTAGATAAACTTTGGAATTGTAATTATTTAATTTAAATTGATTTTAAATGCAGTACCAGAATCTGTAAATAAAAAAAATATAAAAATGAAGTACTTAATTTATTGTAAATGCAAAAGCTAAATTTGTAAATAAAAGAAAGTATTTTTAATACTGCTATCGATGTATCCAAACAATCCTTATTATCCATGTTTGCAAACAAAATTCTAAAGTAATTCTACTTTAATAAGATAGATGTTTATATAGGACAGACTAAGTTTTTTTAAGTTTTGAAAGCAAGTTGTTGCTTGGTACGAAGTGTTTTCCAAGGACCTCTAAAACCTTGTTTTCATCATAAGATTCAGACAGGACACAGCATAAATGAATTTTTAAGCACTGCTTTATTACTACATGTATTGAGTTTCGTGTTGCCTACTGACAATTAATATATCTGAAATTAAATATGTTCTGGTGAACATCAATGTCTCATTACTTCGGTGACGTGTAACCTAATCATCTTATGTGGTTTAAACTATATGACTATTGGTAGATAAGCCCTTTAATTAAGGCTTTGATGGAAACTTATAATCATTATCTAATTCCAGTTTGATCACGCAACTTATCAAATTGTTATATTCACCACTCAGCTCTTTTTTCAGCTTTCAACTCAGCACTTCGCACCTAATAGTTACAAATTCTGAAAGAATACAAATAAGTAAAGTATTGAATAAGCAGAACTTTCAAGTAATATAGTGAAAATGAAAAACCATACTAGGAACTTTTTTTAAATCACTCCAGGAATTTTGTTAAAAGGGTGAATAATGGGGTAACGGTGCAGCCATGGAGTTCCACGTCGTCAGACTTGGGAGGAGTATCTATGGTGTTGCCAGAAACAGAAGCAGCCAAATTCTTATCTTATAAAAAGAAACGATATATATATATCTCTCTCTCTCTTCTCCTCTTACTGTTCTCAGATCTAAAAGTCTTTTGAAGTGTGCTCCGGTGTCCGGCGGCGCGTGAGAGCGCGTACCGGCGCCGGAGGCGGTTTCTCCCTTCGTTCTCCATCTTTCCTTTGCTGTTGACTTGATATCTCGTGTTTCTTTGCCGTCTTGTCGTGATTCTGGGGTCGTGCTCTGCTCCAGTGTCGAGATCCGCTCGAGAGGGTCTTCCGGCTGGTGGTGGCTCTACTTCTCCTGGCTTCTCGGCGCGGTGGAGACAGGTTATTGAGGCAGTGGTCGGCTTTTTGAGTTTATGGATGTGTTCGGTTTTAGTTTTAGAACGCATCTGGTTGTCTTCGAACTTGCGGAGGAATGAGGGCCTTTCTTCTGTTCTCTCTAGCAGCGGTGCCTGTTGGTCTTGGTCGGAAGCTATGGTGGCAACGGTGGGTCGTACCCTGCTTCTTCAGCGGTGTCGTTGAGAGGCATTGCTTCTCCTTCGTTGTCAAAGTGTGCGCCGGTGGTTCCGTTTAACACGGTGGTGAGTCTTGAGCCTGAGTATGCTGGAGTAGAAGATACTCGGCTCAGTTCCGGCTCGCGTAGGTACGGTGAGTGGTTTGACAAGGGTCGTCTATGGCCCTTCGGCGGCGGCTCACGGTGCATCTTCACTTCCAATCTCCTCTACTCGTCTCCCTCTCTTTACCTCTGATTGAAGGTGGCCACTTTCTTTGCGTGAGGTTTGGGCCTCTGGTTCTCATTGGAATTGTTCGGTTCTGTTGACACCGGTAACCGATTCTAGCAGCTCAGACTATTGCCCTGCGGTTCTCGTAGGCTTCAAGTGTTGTGACGGTTCTTCTTGTCGTTGATCGTCTCAGTGTCGCATTTGGTCTTTGCTCACATCCCAGCATCGTATTAGGTTACTTGATCTTGTGCGGTGGTGCAGCTTGACTTGTCTGTGCAGGTTTGAGGCTTTTTCAGGTTAGGGAATGTCGGCGATAACAACTCGTTTCTTGCACTCCAAGCAGCGGTGGCGGGTGTATAGTTCAGGTCTGAATTCTTTTATGGTAAGGGAATCTCATACCTCTCGCTTCTCGTTTGTTTCGATCTTCAGTGGCGGATTAGATTATAAGCTTAGATAAGTTCCTTGGAAGCCAGCTACTCCGGAGGCGGCACGGGAAGACCCCGGCATCCGAAGAAATGAGGTGAATCTCTCATTCTCGTGGTTACCGTTGAAGGTTGAGAACGACTTTCAAATTCTCAAGGATTTCGAATCCGATCTAGCGGAACGCGCCGGGGATATGGGTCGAGCGAAGCTAGTTAGGACTAGTTTGATTTGAGAAATTGTTCGAGTCGAAGCTTGTAATCGAAATCCTATTCCCCTTTCGGGTTGATTTATAAAATTTTAATTTAAAAAAAAAAATTCTTATCTTATAATATTAAATATTAAATAGGGATAAATCAGATAAAGTTATGGGTTAATTGTGTGATTTCTAATATTCTATGTGTCATTTCCTGCAAGGTCATGTCATGTGCCACTCCAATATCTGATTTTCTTTCGTCCAACATACGTTATGAACGTCCTATCAAGTGAATATTAATGTAGTAAATATTACCTCTTCTGTTTTATGAATAAGTTCTTTAGTTTTGAAAAACAAGGTAATTTACATTTATGGCTATATATATTGTATACTAAGTATATTTCACAGTTTTTATCATCAGTTGAATTATACTTTATTTATATATCAAATGATATTTTAAAGGACAAACCTCTCAAATAGCCCTTTTTGAAGTTTTTGTCATAAAAATAGCACTTGAAAGAAAAAATGACCAAAATAGACATTTTTTATTTTGAAAATTTTAAAATTTTTAAAATTTTTTAATTTTTAAACCTCAACTCCAAAACCCCACCCCATAACTCTAAACCCTAAATTTAGATTAGTTAACCCAAATGTATAAATATATATTTACATCTTTTAATAAAGTTTATTTTAATCATTTTTCTCTTTGGGTGTTATTTTTGGGACAAAAATTTTTTTAGGTCTATTTTGGTCTTTAACTCTAAAATCATTGTTATTTAAAAAAAAAATCAAGAGGTTCTAAACCGAATCCTATAATCTTCTTGGATCAAATACAAGAATCGGTTGATAAATCTCTTTTTTTTTTGCAGTTGTTAAGACTCGAATCTAATATCTCTATCTTTTGGGCATAAGTTTTTTACCACTAGAGGTAACAATTCCGGGCCGGGTATGATAAATCATTGTTAAGAGAACCTAAAACATACTTATATGATAACTTTACGAAGTACCCGTTTATCCCAACATGATTTATCATATACTAGTTCACTTTAAACAATAATACGAAGTACCCGTTTATCCTAACACTTCATTTCATGATACTAACGTTTTTAGCAAAACAAAAAAACAATAATAACAAACTATTGGGTTACAGTTGTAACTTGTATGTATATACATCTATATTATTAAAACTGAATTACATTTTGGTACTGTTTGGAAACATGAATAATAATATAAATGAGAATTGTTTGAATACATGGATAGCAGTATAAAAAATATTTTTTTTATTTACAAACTTAGCATTTGCATTTACAATAAATTAAGTACTTTCTTTTTATATTTTTTTATTTACAGATTCTGCTACTACATTTAAAATAAATTTAAATTAAATAATTAAAATTTCATAGTTTATCTAACCAAATCGATATTTATATATTGACCATTAAAAATTTTAGTATGTTGTTTCATTTCAAAATAAATTAACAAAAACAACAAGTTAATATATGAATAATACAATTTACATCAAATTGTATCAAGTTATACATTTTTAATATAACACTATGTACAAATAAAAAATATTATCAATATCTATATTATAATATAATATTTTACTCTATATGTAAATTACAAAACATAAAAAAAAATATACAAAGGATTTTTTAGAAAACAAGCAATTCATAAGTTTACGTTAAACACAAGTTAAATCAAACACCCGCGCAGGAGTGCGGGTCAAGTTCTAGTGTTATTTAAAAACGTAGATATAGTATTTTATATAGACGTTCATGAAAGTTGTCCAAAAAAAATAAACGTTCATGATAATGTTTTCAAAGTCTCTTGTGAAATTATTGGAGCAAGTTACCTTTAACGATTCGGGGAACTGAGCCAAGAAATGGGAGTTTTCCAATTGATTATGGACATCAAACCAGTGGTAGCTGAACCAGAATAAATATAATATATTCGTTTTCTCTATAGCATTTTGGTTATTTTGATGGTTTTTCTCTAAAGATAAAATAGTTTTTAAAAAAATTGGCGTGTCACTAGTATTTGCTTCTTCAACCTAATTACTCGATACATCCGCAGTATTTTTGTAACATCCTGAGTTGTGATATGTGGAAGGTTTAAAAGAATTGATTTGGCTACCTATGTCACCAAAGTTGACTTACTTTTTCCGTCACACATCCGTTTAGAACTCCAGTGTTAAGCGTGCTTATGCTGGAGTAGTGAAAGGATGGGTGACCTATCGGGAAGTGATTCGCGATACCGTGCGAGTGAGGCCAAAACACGGGAAAAGGTCGGGTGGTGATTGCAGGGTCAGTAAACAATGATTTCGAGCCTTGGAAAAAAATAACACACCGACCGTTGAAACGGGATGGGGTCCACGGGCCGAGAGAGCGGGCGTGGGTGGCCCATTAGCTGTGGGCGGTCGGGACGTTACAATTTTGCTCCCCTCCTACAACCCCAAAACACGAAAAAAAAAATGTGACAGACAAATACAAAGGAGGAGGAAACAGAAGCATGGAGATATCTCCACATCGATTGGTTTCAGTTCTTCCTATCATTCTTTCGTCAGGCTTTGCCTCGTCTCTCCACATCTCTCATCATTAACGAATATTTAGCATATGATTAGTGTTATTAAAAAGTGTTCAAAGTTCTTCAGAAAAAAATTTGTAAGTTGGACTAGTGGTTTAGTGCTTGGAATCAGTACTATTGTGCCCAATTCGATTCTCATTGGGAAGGTGGGTCTAGACTATGCCTCAGTATCACCAAACACTGCGCCCGGCCTGGGGGATTAGTCGGGGCTAAGGCCCGGATCACCTCATGGTTATCAAAAAATAAAAGTTAATGGAATTTATCAAATGCAATTGATGAGTTCGAGTCACACCCGCCACAAGCCGATTCAAAACTTGAATCATTGATCGTACTAAGAGATCGTAAATGATATGCTGATGATCAGTTAATCAAGATTCAGTACTTTTGCTAATAATTCTAATGAATAACATCATGTAAAGAAGATTTTGTGATCAAGAACTACACAATCATAACGAGTAGATGCAAAGGGCCAAACTATCCAGCCAAGGCATGTTGCTCCGCCTTCAAGGACTTTGCTTGCCCATTCGCCGAAGCTTTTAACGATGAAAAGACAGAATGTGTTTCCACAATGTTCAGCTACATCAATATCTATGGTCGTTATCCTCCTGAATATTCGCAAATATGTGTAAAGAGGCCAATAAGGTTTGACTGTACCAACTTCACCGCCACCTCGTCTTCTCGTGCATCACTCCCACTTGCCTCCACACACGCACATTGCTTTCCACCGTTCTCTTGTTTTGCCTTTTTCTAATATTTATGATACGAGATATTATATAGGTAAATCTCTCGAATAGATTGTTTTAAGTTTTTATCACAAAATTAATTTTAAAAAAGTAACCAATACATATATATATTTTTTATTATCTCATCTACAAAACTTCACCACATAACTCTAAACAAATCTAGTTTAGTTAATCTTATATAAATTATATTTACACCGGTTAATAAAGTATATTTTAATTATTTAAAAAAAATATTTTAGTGATAATTTTTTTAGATCTATTTTAAAATATTTTTCTATTATATATGATAGTGTTCTAAAATTAGTCTGGATAGACGTCTACGCGTCAGCGAAAATATTTTTCTATGATGATTTTTAAAGAAGTCGGTTCAGAAACGTTTGTATAAACAATATGTGTAATTACAGTCTATCAATTTCTTTAACATTGTATATGAACATTTCTTTGTTAACTAGTTGTTGAGTGCCTTCATTAATTCTTTTATTAAGAATCATATATATAAATTTTTTTAGGCGCCCTTGAACTTTATTCACAGTAATATGCATCAACAATACTAGTACCATCTATTACTCTACATATCCGAGTCCTCATGAAAATTTCGTTACACGTCATAACATGTTGTGTGGATCATGAAAACATTTTGGTAGCTAATGGGCTGAGTTAATCTTCAACGTACATGAATCTTGTAAAACATAACATGTTGTGTTACACTTTAACCAAATGTACTATAACAAAAAAGCCTAAACATTGTAGTTGTTGATCAATTGTAGAAACTATAGTAAGCTTTGCCATATCAGAAAATAATGCAAAAGATTATCGGTGAGCAGTAACAAGCGTCTCGATGAATCTTAAGCCATCAAACCTTGGAG
This sequence comes from Moricandia moricandioides, assembly GCA_905132885.1. Classification (NCBI taxonomy): domain Eukaryota; kingdom Viridiplantae; phylum Streptophyta; class Magnoliopsida; order Brassicales; family Brassicaceae; genus Moricandia; species Moricandia moricandioides. Next base: position 2,224 of record CAJHQQ010000849.1, on the reverse strand, counting down.
CAAACTTTTCATCTCCCCCGTCATCTGAACCCTTCTTCTTCCTCTGTTTCTCCTTTGAATCCTAATGAAATTCAGACAAATAAAATATATAGTTATTTGTTTTTGTCAACATTATCTACACGTTTAAATTCATGAAAACATAACCTCATTTTTCTTTGTCTTCTCACATATCTAAGCCATGAAAACATAACCTCATGTTTATAGTGTGTGTGAGAACTTAAAACAGAGCAAAAACAGAGGATATGTGTAGAAAGGTAGATTAGTCATTCATTGTGTAATTAGGAGTGGTCATGAGCATAGCAAAGTGAAACGTCGGACTAGGACCCTAATATTTTTTTTTAAAAAACGTTACACTGAAAAAAATCCTCAAATTTGAAAAAAAATTGTTAAAATCTTATTAAAATGTTTATGACGGCCCCCAATATGTAATACCTAATCCTAGATTAGGTGATTAATATAAGTATTACACAATTAATTTTACTCTTCTACACATAACTTGGTGCAAATGATAACCCCCTAAAAAGCAAGGAGCTTGCTTCTTCTTTTTACCTGACGTGAAAGGTTGGATTCCGGCAAAGAGAAGGATACGGAGGTGCTCGTGGTGGTTGACATAGCGGTGGCGGTGGAGGCCGCTGCAGAGATGGAAGCTGCTAGGAATCCTGATTTCTTCATGTCGTTTTCTTTGCTAAATAAGTAAAATTTGCAAACATGAGGTATTTGGCAGATAACTAACGGCTTATATATGCAACTGGAAAAAGTTAAAAATTATTCCCCGTTTTGCCCTTTTCTAGAGTTTCGTAATCCCTGTTGTGCCAAATATAGTGGGGAACAAATGTAAAGGAAGAAGGTCTATTTGGTCAAAGAATAACAAAGAAAAGGAATGGAGTTTGAACCTTGAAGTTAGAACCACACAAAGAGGTAGCCTGATTGGTTGATCTTTTAATAGAAACTAGATTTTAACCCGCGCAACCGCGCGGGTTTTATTTTTATTTTATATACATAGATATGTTTTATATTATTAGTAACATTAGTCATATATTTAAATGTTTATCTAACTGTTGCAAACACAATGATTTTATAGTATACATGTTAACATATATATGAAAATCATATTTCAAAACTATTTTTAATCATAATTATATTTTATATAATTCGAAATTAATTAAGTAGTTACATAATTTTTAATGTTGGGATTTTGCTAAAATCTTTTTCAAAAGATTTGTTATAATTTTTAATATATATTTATATTTAAAATAAAAAAATATCAAAAGATATTATGATTAAAGTAGTTACAAATATTTTATCATTAGTTTTAATGAAATACATTTTATTAAAGTTTTCTAATGATGGTCCAAATAAAAAAATCACACATGAAATGAGTCATGACTTCTATTTTAATAGAAATGTATCCATCACTGGTTGCTAAGCCACCCACGTGTTAGGACATTGCTACTTTTTTTTTGGTAGTTGGTGTTTTTGAGAATGTAAATCAGTTTCTCCATTGTGGATAGTCTAAGTGGTAAGATAAGTTTTTCTTTTGTTGGATATACGAAACGATAAGGTCGGGACACTAGTGACGGGGGAACAATGGCATTGAACAAGTGGATTGGATTAGTTGTTTTTGAGTCAATGTCAAATGCGAATTGATTTGTGGCAAAGACTTTTAAGTTAACACAAATAGAATCCTAGTCCTTTGACTAATCTATTAAACACGAATAGAATAAACATGGTCAGAGACATTAAGCGTATAACTAAAGCATCTTACGATGACGTATAGGATCCTGTTAATTATTGTCTTACTATTCGAGCTTTTGATTAAAGATGTATGGATACAAATCAAAGCAGAAACTTTGCGGCTATTCCAAAATAATGATTGGGTCCACATGTCTTTACTTTTCACCGGCCAAAACGTATTCGGTCATCCGTATCCCAACGTGAACCATTCATTGATCATGCCGAAAACCTAGAAGCCAACAACTTATTTTACGATCTTGAATGCAAAACATTTTTATCACCAAAGTGACTGTGGAATATCACTGCCCAAGAGCTTGACAACAACTTCAATTTAGAATCTTAGAGCAACTCTAATAGGTAATTATAGTTCGGGAGTTCTCAAAATACATATATATGTGTATATATTAATATTGATATTTAATTGTGGGGTTCGTAACTTTACGGAAAACTTAATTCTGAGGTTTTCAAAATACATATATGTTCTCAAAAT
>CAJHQQ010000848.1:0-135928 GCA_905132885.1 Moricandia moricandioides | reverse complement strand
ATTTCTCTCTACTAAAATCAAAACCTAATAATTTCCCATGAAAAACAAAGTAACTATTTCCCTTCAATGACACACCTATCTTCCGTCTGCCGTTTAGGATTGCTAGAATTGATGATATCAAGAACCCTCCATCAGCGCGGAATTAAAATTGTCGATTTCAGGCTTTAAATGATTATCAAAATGAACCAAGAACTTTATGGTTCTTACTGTTGTTGTATCAAATACAATACTGATCTGTTTTCATCCTATTTTTTCTGAGTTCAATTCCATCTAGTTTGATCCAAATACGGTTCCATACCACTAGGACCTGTTGTCTTCACCATCAGCTAAGTAGAAACAATATATTCCGTCACACTGATTGACTATCCGTAAATCGAGAATGATATGTAGTCTTGTCTTATTAGAGACAAATGCCCCACATCGGCAAGTTGGAAGAGATCCTATGTAATATATAACGATAGATGAGAATTCCTTTATCACAATTGGTTTTAGGTTAGAAGCCCATCTAGCTTAATATAGTATCGAGCCGCATTAAACAACTCCAACCTGAATCCATTATCTATCCCAACCCAAAGTCGGCCCATCGATCATTTCCTAAACGTTTTTGAGATTAACGCTCAAAGAGGACATCATCTCAAGGACGTATTAGGGACAAAGTCCTACATCAGAAGTCAAAAGGAGGTCCTAAGTAATATTCCTCATATCACCAATTAGTTTTAGGTTATAAGCCTATCTAGCTTAATATAGCTATGTCTTTTACTCACAAGTCTTTGATGTTATGAATTTTGTGGAGATTGAATCTTATTCTAAAACGATAACTGTCAAAATTCAAGAACATGGGAATCTCTTTGGATGAGTGTTTCTTTGTAAAGCTCTCATCTTTGGATAGAGTACTCCATCCTTTGCAAGTGGATTTTACTGCATTGAGAGATGTTATCTATACCTTTGTTGAGTATCGCCTCTACCAAATATAGTGAAAGATCAGTAATCATCGTCATTGTTTTATGTATAGAAATTTATAGGGTTTCTATCTTCTATGGTTGCCTACCTACTATAGATACATATTTTCGATTTAAAAACAATTTTCTTTTTCAAATTTTAGTTTCTTAAGTTTTAGAGTCAGTTTAGTTATTTTTTACTTGAAATATTATGAAGATAATTGCAGTGTTACTATTAATTTTTACTTTTCATATATATATATATATATATACATGATATATATATAATTTATAAGAACTATGTTTTGTAACAAATCAGTAAAAGCGATTCTTTTCTATAATAATCATTATGATTTGACCCCAGCAGTTTGTTGGAGAAAACAATATATAATTTAAAATAACATAAACTATATATAAAAGTATTTAAAATAAAAATGATGATAAATTAGTGTGAAACTTATAATATATAATTAATACTGTGTATTGAAGATAAAAATAATATATATAATAACATATTGTGAAATAAGAATAATTATTTTTTTCTAATGGCAATGATTGAAAGCAACCACTAATGTTTTTTTATAAATTGGTCACACCAAACTTATATATATACGTATTTTTCTCAAAATTTAGGTGCCATATTAATAAAATGTTTCCAATATAAATTCCATATTTAGTGGATTGTGTAACTTCTTAATAAACTAATATCACAGAAAAATAATTTACAACAGTTGATAAGGTGTAATCTATAAATAATCGTGAAATAAAATTGACCCATGATATAATTATGCATTTTTAAGAACGATGAAGTTTTACCATCAACTGTAAAAATATTTCTCTTATTAAGGAATCTTAACATATTAATTAATTACATATTAAGTATTTATTATTAACTAATACCACTAAAGTTGAAATAAACAATGCTATATTATGTGATTTAGTTGTTAATGACAGACGGTAAAATGTATAAAAATAGATAAATGTATTGATCTATTGCTCGTTAGATTGCTATTTCTAATAAGAACCGTTTTCTACATTGTGGTCATCTTTATAGGTTACCTAAAATCCTTTAGAGAATGAAATATAGTGAATCTTTTATTTAATATTAATTTAGAGAGTCATGCATAATTATTCAAAATGATAAGAAAATAGCAATCAGTTTTTTATGTTAACTGTTACCCAAATATATTTATAATAATAATTTAGGAAGTAGTCCTGAATCATTTCTCGTCAGTTTGCTTCTTTGTTAATTAGTCATTTACTATATTTATGTTAGAATTTTGCTAATGTGCACAACTCTTCAGTAATAGAGGAAAAAACTGAGACTAAAAAGTGTGTATTAAGGTTAATTGGTGGCACAGACCACTCCAAAATTTCTTTTTGAAAATGAAGAAACTAGAAAAACATCCTTTATCAATATCACTGAGTTATTTTGACACTTGAAGGATAAGAAATATGTAATAGTTCATAATGTTACTAACCATATATATATAACAATAATTAAAATATATATATATATAAACATACAGACCGAAATTCGCGCAAACTGCAATGATTCATTTAAATTCTTACTAACATTATCTCACTGTCAAAATTGAATTATCAATCTTCCAATTTTCTAAATATGTTAATTTTTATTTCAAACAAATTTGTTAAAAATAGAATGTAAATCACGATCTATGTCACATTTATCTACTCGCTTCTGTTCAACTTTTTGATTACGTCATCCCTTTTGTTTCATTTACTTGCTCACTGTCACAGCATCTCACTTATTTTATTTCATAAAAAGTGATTTCTCTATCATTCGTAGACAATCTTTCTTAATGTTAGCTCTCTCGAGCAGTATGTCGAACAACTATAAATAATCCATATTTTATTGCTGGATTAGTTTTATTTCACTGATTTTATGCACCAAAGATATTTTATTATAGATTCATGTATATATATATATACATTATGAATTTATGTGCATTTAACCTTAAACACCAAATCTAATATAAATAAAAGAGAGTATATACTGTTATTTGTATGTAATCACTAACAATCCAGTAAATAAGCTTTTTCTGTCAATTTACTTATATTAACATTGGACGGAACACAAGTTGTGATACAAGAGGCGGCAGGACATGTTGATATCCCGGAAGAAACAACCCAAAAGAGGGACAATAAAACCCATACGAGGGCACAAAATACCATAAAACACGCACCGTTGTACCTTTTTCTCCATCCATGAACCAGGATCAATCCACATACCGGTGTACTTGTATAAGATGGAAAATATTCAGGATTAATGAGTCTGAGGTGTAGAGAAACAACTTGCCATCATAAGTGTAAGGCAAAAAGAGCCGTTGGATGAGTCAAAGACTTAGTCAGAAAACAGTTCAGTGAAATCACGACGACGAAGTATTGATGCCCATAATTTTGTTACGCATCGAAACCTAGCTGAGGACTTTGCGGGGACAAAGAAAAAATATGTTGATGAGTAGATCAACTAGGATTAAGTAGATGATTGTGCTTCATGTATGGAGAACTTCTCTTTCGACATATTTCCACAGGGGAATGGATTTTACAACCTTAGAAAATACCCGTGCGGTGATTGCCGCGTCAAGACTATTGTGTTTTTTATAGTTGTACCATGTCCATTTGAGGGGAACAAATCCAAACAACAATTCCTCATGAATGTGCGATATACTTTGTTGATGATTTTCTGGAAAATGTGTTATTCTATTAAGGATTTCAAGATAAAATAAATGTTGGTAGAACTAGGATAACCAATAACATTTTTAGCTCAAATTTACTATATCAACCATCTTTACGAACATTCCTTTTGTATCAACTTCTTTGTATTTCAATCCTTCAAAATTCGCTGATATTATCCATAGGAAGCTTGACTTCAAAACTGTTTTTTGTAAGTAATACTAAGTTTCCTTATTCAAAAAGTTATAATTGTTTTTTTTTGTTTAGTGAAATTTTTTATTCCTAATGTTATTAGCATGGTAGTTAGTTGTACACCACTCCAATTCTTTATGAATGAAAAAACTAAGAAAAACAATCTTTCCATTCCTGAGTTTCTCGATTGAAGATGATATGTATGTTCATTGTTACTATATATATATACGGGAAATCGGCCAATTCCTACGGAAACAAGGGACAACGGTCCCCATCAGTACAGAAACACGACACATGTGCGAAAACATACATCAACTAGCACAAAATTTAATTTCCATACATGAACTTTCAAATTTGGTTTTAACATACCTAATTTTTGTTAGTCAAACGCTACGGAAGGGAAATCGGCCAATTCCTACGGAAACAAGGGACAACGATCCCGATCAGTACAGAAACACGACACATGTGCGAAAACATACATCAACTAGCACAAAATTTAATTTCCATACATGAACTTTCAAAATTTGGTTTTAACATACATTGACTTAATTTCTGTTAGTCAAACGCTACGGAATATGAGTTGGCGTTAACCTGGTAACATGAAATCGGTCATTTCATACATCAACACATGCAACAATCCCAATCAATACATAAACACTTCACCTGTGCGAAAACATACATCAACTAATACAAAATTCAATTCAATACATGAACTTCCATTTTTTTAACATACATTCACATAGTTCCCACTAGCAAACCATTACCAAAGATAAATTGTTTGTCACTTGTTGATTAAAGGAGGTTTTTATTGTATTATGTGGTAATTGAACCGTATTACGTGATAATTACTAAAAATAAATCATTTAGTTCAAATGATTTTTAATTATTAATAGTTTTACTTTATTTATTTTGCAAAGATCAAGATAAATATGATGGATTTCGGCTAAATTTGACGCGATTTGGGTATTTTTTTTTTGTATCCTAAATACCCAAACCCTACCCGGACCCAAAAATTACTGGTATTTTACATGTATTTTAATTATAGACCCAAACCTACCTAGACACGAGAGGAACCGACATGCACCAGAGAGAAACCGACCCAAATCCGAACCAAAAAATTTCAAGTACCTAGTTTGGTCCTAATGTTTAAGACCAGAAGGACCCGGAACCAAAAGAAACCTGTCCGAATCCGGCCCAAAGACCCGAAAGCCTATGTATACAAAGATAATACTTATAACTTTATACACATGTTATTCTTCGCAAATGAATCCGATTGAGACTCATCAGACTAGTGTGATGTTTGCATTCGGAAACTAAAATGGGATCAACGATATGTTTAAACTCTTTATTTAAATAATGTCAAAAAATTAAGTCAATATATGTAATTTCATTATACTTTGATTCTATTTACTTCTATATTTCATTGATCACCAAAACGAATTATACCGTCTGGATACTACAAGCCAACATGCATGATTTATTTATTTCATATACCTATATATATGATATAAATTTAAACATCAATTTAGAATGATTATAATGAAAAGTGAATAATGTTTACAAGGCCTCAAATGTTCAGCCAAAAAGTTTGAATCATAAATATGTAACTGTTATACATGTAATATATGAACTATATATCATAATATGTAAACATCAATCTAATTATAATATTAATGCTCTCACATGCTTGCGGGCGGTCCACCTAGTTAAATTTAAAAATAAAACCAAAAATTTAAAAATCAAAATCCAGAAAATAAAAATAAAATTTTAAAACCAAAATCTAAAAGTAAAAGCAAAACAAACAATCATGACCTTAATATTTCTAAGGTTGTAAAATCCATCCCCTGTGAAATATGTCGAAAGAGAAGTTCTCCATACATGAAGCACAATCATCTACTTAATCCTAGTTGATCTACTCATCAACATATTTTCTCTTGTCCCCGCAAAGTCCTCAGCTAGGTTTCGATGCGTAACAAAATTATGGGCATCAATACTTCGTCGTCGTGATTTCACTGAACTGTTTCTGACTAAGTCTTTGACTCATCCAACGGCTCTTTTTTGCCTTACACTATGATGGCAAGTTGTTTCTCTACACCTCAGACTCATAATCCTGAATATTTTCCATCTTATACAAGTACACCGGTATGTGGATTGATCCTGGTTCATGGATGGAGAAGAAAGGTGCGTGTTTTATTGGTATTTGGTGCCCTCGTATGGGTTTTATTGTCCCTCTTTTGGGTTGTTTCTTCCGGGGATATCAACATGTCCTGCCGCCTCTTGTATCACAACTTGTGTTCCGTCCAATGTTTAATATAAGTAAATTGACAGAAAAAGCTTATTTACTGGATTGTTAGTGATTACATACAAATAAATATTACTCTTTTTATTTTATTATATTTGGTGTTTAAGGTTAATGCACATAAATTAAAAAATATATATATACAGAATCTATAAAATTTATCTTGGTTGCATAAAAATCATTAAATAAAACTAATTCAGCCAATAAAAAATATGGTATTTAATAGTTGTTCACAAATCTCAAAAACATTAAAAAAATTGTCTAGAATAAAGAGAAATCACTTTTTATGAAATAAAATAATAATCTTAAAATACCAAGTAAATTGAAACAAAAGGGATGACTAAAAAAATTGAAACAGAAGGAGTAATAAGATGTACAAGATCTGATTTACATTCTATTTTTAACAAATTTGTTTGAAATAAAATTAACATATTTAGAAAATTGGAAGATTGATAATTCAATTTTGACAGTAGATAATGTTAGTAAGAATTTAAATGAATCATTGCAGCCCAATTAACCATCACAAACTTAAAAATTTAACCTTAAACACTTTTTGTCTTAGTTTTTTTCTCTATCTGAAGAGTTGTGCACATTAGAAAAATCTAGGTGAAATTGCTAAAAATGACTTAAAACTTGATTTCAAATACAAAAGTGTACCCCAAATTCAATCAAATGCAAAAAGTAACCCAAAAGGCTAGTGAAAATACAAATGAAACTCCTTGTGAGCAAACAAAAAAACTGTATTTAATTTTAACAAAATAGCCTTTTCGCGTGAGAAGATTTCTAGAGTAGTCTTCTATGAGAAGACTTCCCTGCTATAAAATTTATCTTGGTTGCATAAAAAATCATTAAATAAAACTAATTCAGCAATTAAAAAATATGGTATTTAATAGTTGTTCACAAATCTCAAAAACATTAAAAAAATTATCTAGAATAAAGAGAAATCACTTTTTATGAAATAAAATAATAATCTTAAAATATCAAGTAAATTGAAACAAAAGGGATGACTAAAAAATTGAAACAGAAGGAGTAATAAGATGCACAAGATCTGATTTACATTCTATTTTTAACAAATTTGTTTGAAATAAAATTAAAATATTTAGAAAATTGGAAGATTGATAATTCAATTTTGACAGTAGATAATGTTAGTAAGAATTTAAATGAATCATTGCAGCCCAATTAACCATCACAAACTTAAAAATTTAACCTTAAACACTTTTTGTCTCATTTTTTTCTCTATCTGAAGAGTTGTGCACATTACCAAAATCTAACATAAAAATATTGAATGAAATAAAAAGAAGCATACTGAGAAAAATGATTCATCACTCCAAATTATTATAAAATATATTTGGTAAAGTACATAAAACTGATTACTATATTTTGTATCATTTTATATTAGCATGATCTCTAATAATATAAAAAAGATTCACTGTATCATTCTCTAAAGAGATTTTATGTAACCTAAAATTGACAAATGTAAAAAATTCTTTATAAAATTACAATCACGCATGATTCAATCATTATCTATGTTTATACTTTATGTCTGTCTTGACTACTCATTAAATTAGCATGTTTTTACTTAGTTGGTATGTTATATAAAATTTAAATGTTAATTAATATGTAAGATTCCTTAATAAGAGAATATTTTTACAGTTGATGGTAAAATTCATCGTTCTTTTAAAAATGCATATATACATGGGTCAATTTTATTTCACGATTATTATAGAATACACCTTATCAACTGTGTAAATTATTTTCTGTGATATTAGTTTATTAAGAAGTTACAAATCCACTAAAATATGGAATTTATATTGGAAACATTTTATTAAAGGCACCAAATTTGAGAAAAATAAGTATTATAATGTTGGTGACCAAATTTATTAAAAAAACATTAGTGGTTGCTTTCAATCATTGCATTAGAAAAAATAATTATTCTTATTTCACAATATGTATTATATAATATTAATTTTATCTTCAATTACACAGATTAATTATAATTATAAGTTTCACATTATTTATCATCATTTTATTTTTAAATACTTTTATATATTTCTGTTATTTAAAATTATATATTGTTTTCTCCAACAAACTGCCGGGGTCCAAATCATAATGATTATTATAGAAAAGAATGCTTTTACTGATTTAGTACAAAACATAGTTCTTTATAATATATATGTAAAAGTAAAATAAATAGTAACACTGCAATTATCTTCATAATATTTCAAGTAAAAAATAACTAAACTGACTCTAAAACTTAAGAAAACCAAATTGGAAAAAGAAAATAGTTTTTAATCGGAAATATGTATCTATAAAAGAAAATAGGTAGGGCAACCATAGAAGATAGAAACCCTAATAAATTTCTATACACAAACAATGACGATGATTACTGATCTTTCACTATATTTGGTAGAGGCGATACTTAACAAAGGTATAGACAACATCTCTCAATGCAGTAAAATCCACTTGCAAAGGATGGAGCACTCTATCCAAAGATGAGAGCTTTACAAAGAAACACTCATCCAAAGAGTTTCCCATGTTCTTGAATTTTGACAGTTATCGTTTTAGAATAAGATTCAATCTCCACAAAATTCATAACATCAAAGACTTGTGAGTAAAAGACATAGCTATATTAAGCTAGATAGGCTTACAACCTAAAACTATTTGGTGATATGAGGAATATTACTTAGGACCTCCTTTCGACTTCTGATGTAGGACCTTTGTCCCTAATAGGTCCCTTGAGATGATGTGTTTTTGAGCGTCAATCTCAAAATGTTTAGGAAATGATCGATGGGCCAACTTTGGGTTGGATAGATAATGGATCTGGTTGGATTGTTTAATGCGGCTCAATACTATATTAAGCTAGATGGACTTCTAACCTAAAACCAATTGGTGATAAGGGAATTCTCCCATCTATCTTATATATTACATAGGATTTCTCCAACTTCCGATGTGGGACCTTTGTCTCTAATAACCTAAACTACATATTCTTCTCGATTTACGGATAGTCAATCAGCGTGACGGTATATTGTTCTGCTTAGCTGAGGGTGAAGACAACAGTCTAGTGGTATGGAACCGTATTTGGATCAAACTAGATGGATTGAACTCAGAAATAATAGGATGAAACAGATCAGTATTCTATTTGATACAACAACAGTAAGAACCATAAAGTCTTGGTTCATTTTGATAATCATTTAAAGCCTGAAATCGACAATTTTAAGTCGCGCTGATGGAGGGTTCTTGATATCATCAATTCTAGCAATCCTAAACGGAGACGGAAGATAGGTGTGTCATTGAAGGGAAATAGTTACTTTGTTGTTCATGGGAAATTATTAGGTTTTGATTTTAGTAGAGAGAAATTTGGACCGTGTATAGATCTACCATTTGACAGTAGTGATGAATTTGAGGATGATGGAAGTCGATGTTCTTGTTGAGCATCTTGTGGTGTTGATGGGAAATTATTAGGTTTAAATTTTACTAGAGAGCAGCTTGAGGTGCTATTTGAAAGGATCCTATATTAATTAGTGATATGGATTACAACTAGGATTGAGCCAGATGCAGTGTCGTGGAGTAATTTCCTTAAAGTTAATATGAAACCTTTCGCTTGTTTGGACCACTGGTTTGAAGTTGAGAGTTTCTTCATTAAAAAAAGAGAAGAAAGTAGCAGTGGTTTCTGGTGATTAGGACTACAAGGATAAATGTTATGTGGTAGGATAGGACTAATGCTACCAAAAAAAACCTGATATGCAAGATATTGTGTTCTCTTATGTTCCAAGTTTTGTGCAGCTTAAATAAATTAAAGGTCCAACAAGATGTGTTCTCTTATGTTCCAAGTATGGTGCAGATCCAATAATCAAGGTTACCTTCATGAGGCAAAAGAAAAAGAAGAGATTATTAGTCAGTAGCTTGTTTGTTTCTTGCATCACCTCTTTTTATTTAATTAATTAATTATGAGAAGGTAGTAACGGCTTTGTCTTATCTATAATGCTAACTGAAAATCTAATCCAAAACCACAATAATGAACACATATCCTATACAATAATTCTAGGAGAATGGAGCTTTCCTTGAGCACTAGACCTTTTTTTGGATACTATCACAAACATCAACACATTTTAACGGGTATCCTACTAAAGAGAAAGAATCAAATTTTCTAAATATATTTTCCTGGATAGCAATGAATGAAGAACAAGAAAGAATCACTACAAGAAAACATCGTTATTCTGAGGGACATACCGAGGGAAACTGAATTCCTCAGAATTTTCTGATGAAAAACCGAGGAAATACCGAGGAAAGCAAGAAATGTGGTTTCCTCGGAATTTCCTCGGAATTTCGGAATTCCGAGGAAATTATATTCCGAGGAAATTCCGAGCAACAGGGGTTTGGGTTCTGAAAAACCCATATTCCTCGGAATTTCCTCGGAATTTTCCGAGGAAATTCCGTGGAAGGTAACAATTTTCAGGGTTTCCTCAGAATTTCCTCAGAAAATTCCGAGGAAATTCGAGGAACAAGAGGTTTTTAACCAAAAACAACGTTTTGCGGATTGATTAACACGTATATAACCTTCACTAAAAGTCTTAACCAGATTATGAATTTAAAATTTGGTGTTTTAGACGATAACAAACAATTTTACGATTGCATGAATGAAAACCACACAACATAAGAGAAACACTTATACACTTTAATAAATGTTAAAGGGAATACTTACAATTATTTTTGAAATTTTATTATTTTATGGTTTATGATCATCTATACAAAGAATCCTCAATGATATGCATTACATTTGTATAAAAAATGAAATACGGCCAAAAAAATCGAGGTTTTGAAACCCCAAACCCCTGTTCCTCGGAATTTCCTCGGAAAAGTCTGAGGAAATTCCGAGGAACAAGGGTTTTTCAGACCCCAATCCCTTGTTCCTCGGAATTTCCTCGGAATTTTCCGAGGAAATTCCGAGGAAGGTAACAATTTTCAGGGTTTCCTCAGAATTTCCTCAGAAAATTCCGAGGAAATTCCGAGGAACAAGAGGTTTTTAACCGAAAACAACGTTTTTCGGATTGATTAACACTTATATAACCTTCATTAAGTGTCTTAACCAGATTATGAATTTAAAATTTGGTGTTTTAGACGATAACAAACAATTTTACGATTACATGAATGAAAACCACACAACATAAGAGAAACACTTATACACTTTAATAAATGTTAAAGGGAATACTTACAATTATTTTTGAAATTTTGTTATTTCATGGTTTATGATCATCTATACAAAGAATCCTCAATGGTATGCATTACATTTGTATAAAAAATGAAATACGGCCAAAAAAATCGAGGTTTTGAAACCCCAAACCCCTGTTCCTCGGAATTTCCTCGGAAAATTCCGAGGAAATTCCGAGGAACATGTATTTCTCAGACCCCAATCCATTGTTCCTCGGAATTTCCTCGGAATTTTCCGAGGAAATTCCGAGGAACTGGGATTTTTTAGACCCCAATCCCTTGTTCCTCGGAATTTCCTCGGAATTTTCCGAGGAAATTCCGAGGAAGTTAATGTCCATCGGAATTTACTTACCCGGGAAAACCAATCCGCGTGAAAATTTTCGCGAACCCTAAGTTAATTATTCCGACGGAATTCCGACGACCCCGTGTCCGTCGGAATTCTTAAATACAAAACACAACCCTTCTTCTTCTTCTTCTCCGCCGCATCTCTCATTTCTCTCATCTCTCTCATTTCTCTCCGATCTCTCTCAACTCTCGCCGGCGATTCGGACTAACTAACCCCACATCTCTACTCCACCTATAAAATCATGTAAGAATCTATGTAAACCTTGTTTTTTTCAAATTTTTAGGGTTTGTGAGATTAGATTTTTGGATTATAGGTTGTTTGATGGATAGTTTAGGATTGAATGGATAGTTTAAGTTAGGATTATTGTTTTGATTGTTGTTTTAGTTTTTTTGGAATTATTTTTGTATTTTTAAAACGTTTTTTGATTTTTAAAAACGTTTTTCTATTTTTAAAAACGTTTTTCAAGTTTCCAGTAATAAAATCATGTAAGAATCTATGTAAACCTTGTTTTTTTCAAATTTTTAGGGTTTGTGAGATTAGATTTTTGGATTATAGGTTGTTTGATGGATAGTTTAGGATTGAATGGATAGTTTAAGTTAGGTTGTTGTTTTGATTGTTGTTTTAGTTTTTTTGGAATTATTTTTGTATTTTTAAAACGTTTTTTGATTTTTAAAAACGTTTTTCTATTTTTAAAAACGTTTTTCAATTTTTAAAAACGTTTTTCAAGTTTCTAGTAATAAATTATGTATAATAAAACATTTTTTTAAAATTTTAAAAATATTTATAAAGCTTTTTCTATATTTATAAACGATTTATAATTTTTCATACATATATATATAAATCATGTATAATAACAATTTTTAAATCTTTTAATAATTTATATATATATATATATATATATATATATATATATATATATATATATATATATATATATGTATAAATCATGTATAATTACAATTTGAATTTGAGTTTTATATAATATGTTTTTTAATTTTAATTTTAATTTTATATTTTTGAATTTAAATTTCAAAAATTTAATTTTTTTTTTTAAATATTCTTTTGGGATATTCCAAGGAACCTTGTCCCTCGGAATTTTCCGAGGGACAGTGTTCCTCGGAATTTTCCGAGGGACACGGTTCCTCGGAATTTTCCGAGGGACAAGGTTCCTCGGAATTCTCCGAGGGACAAGGTTCCTCGGAATTCCGTCGGAAATTTCCGAGGGACAGGGTTCCTCGGAATTCCGTCGGAATATTCCGAGGGAATTCCGAGGGAAAATGAAATTCCGAGGAGTTTTTTCCGAGGACATATTTCCTCGGTATGTCGTCGGAATACGTTTATTCCGACGATATACTGACGATTTTGGCCCTCGGAATGAGCCTGTTTTCTTGTAGTGTAATGAAGGAGCACATGTACTCGCCACAACTAGGATAACAAAAGACAACATAATAATGTTGAGTTTCACCATGGTTATTTCTTGTATGAGGATTTACTATTTATTTTTTCTCAAGTTAAAGATTAGAAAATAGCTTTAAAATTTATGATGTTGTTTTAATAGACAATGATAACTCTATTTATAGAGACGGATAATCAATATTAAACCTCTATTGCTGATTAATAAATTTACCTTTGACGGTTTTTTTTTCCGTTTACATGTGTTAAGTTACATTTTCTTGATGAAGTTACTGAAGCTTAGATTTATATTTTATTTAAAAAAAAAACAAATTAGGATTCTTGTAATATACAAGTAAACGTACTAAAAATAGTTTTTCAAGTATTTAAATTCCAATAAATAAACTACTGGATATTTGTTTTGTCAGCAATGATGATTGTATATCAACGTTTCATCAAAAAAAAACAAAAAAGTACACTCTAACATGTTATTAATCTAACAAATGATCTTACTATTAGTATCTGGATGCATAAGAATAATGAAATATTTTCACTTTAGAAAATAATATGTGCAAATATAGTTAGGAGGTAAAGATGACTGCATTAGGAAAAATAATCTACAAAAATGAATAATCTATATGCCAAATAAATTTTAATAAAAAACCAAAATAACAAAATGAACAGAAAATTTCAATGTAAAGCATGCGATAAGAGTTTTTATCCATTTATAAACTAAATAATATTTTAATTACTATATATATTTCTCAAGAGACATATAAATAACATACATATACCTACAGAAATTAATGATTGGTTATTTTTAATATTTGAATGGGATTCTTTAATAAATAAGAGTCTTGTTTTGAGGTGCGATTCCGTTTGTTTTAGTTAGTTTTTTAATAATACTCGAAATTGTATATTTGATGATTTTCTTTTAAAAACATATTTAACTATTCTTGTAAACTCCAAAATATTAATCAGGAAAATATATGTGATTATATAGGTTGGGTGACCAGTTGCAAGAGATATTTTAAGTGTAATAAATATGTGGCGATCTTGTGGAGTTCAAAAAGATTAGAGTTTTATGATAACAATTAAATTGTTCATTAATTGCTATTTAAGTTAATGAAAATTGTGAGTACCTAAAGATTTTGAAATAATAAATGTCTTTTTTGGACTAGATCTCTTTATTTGGTATCAAGAACTGAGAAAAAAAAGAATAAACTTATTCAAATGAAACAAGCTGCTGAAAACGGTAAATCTCATATGAATATATCAATAATTTTATTTCGAACCTGTAAGCAAATATAAATAATGTATTTAAAAATCACATATTAATATGTTAGAATATAATTAAGCCTGTGATAACGCTTTTGAAACAGAAACACAATGAGCCCATAATTCATCTCTTTTCTGTTGATATTTGGATTCCTTTCCAATTAAACTAGGTCTATCCGCGATATACTTGATAAGTTTGTCATGACACTCTTTTCCTTCTTGAACAAGCTCCTGGCAACAAGGAATGGATACAACTCCAGTTCGAAAAACTTGAGATATAATATTGAGTGCACATTTTGGACTGATTTTAACAACACAATGATCCTATAACTTTTTTGTCTCATTTTCTTCTACAGCTAATGAAGGAGCACATGTACTCGCCACAACTAGGATAACAAAAGACAACATAATAATGTTAAGATTCACCATGGTTATTTCTTGTATGAGGATTTACTATTTATTTTTTCTCAAGTTAAAGATAAGAAAATAGCTTTAAAATTTATGATGTTTTTTAATAGACGATGATAACTCTATTTGTAGAGACGGATAATCAATATTAATCCTCTATTTTTGATTAATAAATTTGCCTATGACGGTTTTTTTGTCCGTTTACATGTGTTAAGTTACATTTTCTTCATGAAGTTACTGCAGCTTAGATTTATCTTTTATTAAAAAAAAACAAATTAGGATTCTTCTAATATACAAGTAAACGTACTAAAAAAAAAATTTTAAGTATTTAAATTCCTATAAAGAAACTACAGGATATTTTTGATGTCAGCAATGATTATTGTATATTAACGTTTCAAAAAAAACAAAAATGACACTCTAACATGTTATTAATCTAACAAATTATCTTAATATTAGTATCTGGATGCATAAGAATAATGAAATATTTCCACTTTAGAAAATAATATGTGTAAATATGGTTAGGAGGTAAAGCTGACTACATTAGGAAAAATAATCTACAAAAATGCATAATCTAGATGCCCAATAAATATTAATAAAAAACCAAAATAAAAAAATGAACAGAAATTTTCAAAGTAAAGCTTGTGATAATAGTTTTTACCCATTTATAAACTAAATAATATTTTAATTACTATATATATTTCTCAAGAGACATATAAATAACATACATATACCTACATAAATTAATGATTGGTTATTTTTAATATTTGAATGGGATTGTTTAATAAATAAGAGTCCTCTTTTGAGGTGCGATTCCGTTTGTTTTAGTTAGTTTTTTAATAATAGTCAAAATTTTATATTTTATGATTTTCTTTTAAAAACATATTTAATTATTCTTGTAAACTCCAAAATATTAATCAGGAAAATATATGTGATTATATAGATTGGGTGACCAGTTGCAAGATATATTTAAAGTGTAATAAGTCAGTACGGATCTTGTGGAGTTCTAAAAGATTAGAGTTTTATGATTACAAATAAAATGTTCATTAATTGCTATTTAAGTTAATGAAAATTGTGAGTACCTAGAGATTTTTAAATAATAAATGTTTTTTTTGGACTAGACCTCTTTATTTGGTATCAAAATAATATGTGCAAATATAGTTAGATTAATAAATATATTTGCACAAAGATAAAGCATGCGATAATAGTTTTTAAGTATCTAAATTCCAATAAATAAACTACTGGACATTTTTGATGTCAGCAATGATGATTGTGTATCAACGTTTCACAAAAACCAAAAACAAAAAGTACAATATAACATGTTATTAATCTCACAAATGATCTTAATATTAGTATCTGGATGCATAAGAATAATGAAATATTTTCACTTTAGAAAATAATATGTGCAAATATAGTTAGGAGGTAAAGATGACTGCATTAGGAAAAATAATCTACAAAAATGAATAATCTATATGCCAAATAAATTTTAATAAAAAACCAAAATAACAAAATGAACAGAAAATTTCAATGTAAAGCATGCGATAAGAGTTTTTATCCATTTATAAACTAAATAATATTTTAATTACTATATATATTTCTCAAGAGACATATAAATAACATACATATACCTACATAAATTAATGATTGGTTATTTTTAATATTTGAATGGGATTCTTTAATAAATAAGAGTCCTCATTTGAGGTGCGATTCCGTTTGTTTTAGTTAGTTTTTTAATAATACTCGAAATTGTATTTTTGATGAATTTGTTTTAAAAACATATTTAACTATTCTTCTAAAATCAAATATATTAATCAGGAAAACATATGTGATTATATAGATAGGGTGACCAGTTGCAAGAGATAATTTAAGTGTAATAAGTACTAGATTTTGACCCGCGCTTATAAAGCGCGGGTTTTGATTTTTATTTTTATTTTTATTTTTAAAATTATTTAATAATATTTGTAAACCAACAGTTTTAAAATATTTTTAGGTTCCTACAAACTTACCTGGACCTTAAATGATCCTACTCGACACCGTCCGTATATTCATGTAAAACCATTTTGAACCCCAACATTCAGAAAGACCGAATTGTAGTCGATGGGTACTTAGATGACCATGACTAACACTCGCATGAGTGTTATAGTAAATTGTAATATATAACATATATAATTGTGTTTGGTTTTATATGTGTTTTATATGTTTGAAATTGTTCATATTTTATTATTGTTTGATCTATTAGAAAATAAAATTTATGTAATATTCAATTATTTCATATAAATACTATTTTTTTATTTTAGATTTTTGTTGAAATAAGAAAAAATGTATAACTAACAAATTAATATGGTTGTCTAACACAGAAAATATATGATTTAAAATATAAGAATAAGTGAATATCTCAATTTTAGCAATTTATTACGTTTTGTTCATATATGAAAACCTCTAGATTTTAGTTTCAATTGATTGATGGATTTTATTTTATTTTTTGGGTTGTAATTTGGAAATAAAAAATATTGTTAACGTAAGGGCTAGATTTTTGGATCTATCTTGTTAATATTATGCTTGTTTTTGAATTTATTCGGTTAGATAAAAAAATTATTAAGTCAGCCCGTAAATAAATTTCTTTTAAATTATTCAATGGCACATAATGGTAAATAAGAAGAAAAAATAAGGGTAAAGTTTTATGGGTACTACAGTTTTAATAAGATAGATTTATTGTAAATGTAAAGGCTAAGTTTGTAAATAAAAGAAATTATTTTTAATATTGTTATCCATGTATCCAAACAATCCTCACTATCCATGTTTCCAAACAAAATCTTAAAGTACTTCTACTTTAATAAGATAGATGTGGCGATCTTGTGGAGTTTTAAAAGATTAGAGGTTTATGATTATAAATTAAGTGTTTGTTAATTGTTATTTAAGTTAATGAAAATTGTGAGTACCTAGAGATTTTTAAATTATAAATGTTTTTTTTGGACTAGACCTCTTTATTTGGTATCAAAAATTGAGAAAAAATAAACTAATGCAAAAGAAACAAGCTACAGAAAACGGTAAATCTCATGTGAATATATAAATGATTTTATATCGAACCTGTAAGCAAATAGAAATAATGTATTTAAAATCACATATTATTATGTTAGAATATAATTAAGTCAGTGATAATGCTTTTGAAACAGAAACACAGTCACTACAAGAAAACTCGTCCATTACTAGGATGGGTTTTCCTCGTTAGGTCCTAGTAAATGGCCATTTACTAGGAAATAACGAGGAAACACGTTTCCTCGAAACACGTTCATCGTAAAGCCTTTTTCTTCTTAAGGTCCTAGTGAATTTACGAGGAAACATTTCCTCGTAAAGGTGTGGTTAGCTTTTCCTCGTAATGTCCTCGTAGGCTTTCCTCGTAATTTTGTAGTAAGCTTTTCCTCGTAAGATCGTAGTAAAGATTTACGAGGAACTTACTAGAACCTGTTACGAGGACTTTACTTGGAAACCTTTACGAGGATTTTGCTTCGAAATGTTTTTTTCCCTATTAAAAAAAATTAATTATAAAAATAATTTTTTAATTTTTTAAAAATAAAAAAATCAAATTATAAATAAAAAATAAAAAAAAATATTTTATAAATAACTAAATAATATACAAAAAGTTTTAAAATTCATAATATACAATTAAAAAAAAAAAAAAAAACTACGGATGCTGGTCGTGAAATTGCCGAACGAACTCGTCGTCCTGGCTCGGCAAATCCTCTACATAGTTGGTTGCCGGCTGTGACTGTAGTATTTGGATTCCTTTCCAAATTAAACTAGGTCTATCCGCGATATACTTGATAAGTTTGTTATGTCCCTCTTTTCCTTCTTGAACAAGCTCACGGCAACAAGGAATGGATACAACTCCAG
Source organism: Moricandia moricandioides (assembly GCA_905132885.1). Lineage (NCBI taxonomy): Eukaryota > Viridiplantae > Streptophyta > Magnoliopsida > Brassicales > Brassicaceae > Moricandia > Moricandia moricandioides. The sequence goes on along the minus strand of CAJHQQ010000848.1, from coordinate 117,282 downwards.
TTCCAAAAACTTGAGAAATGATATTGAGTGCACACTTTGGACTGATTTTAACAACACATTGATCCCATAACTTTGGACTAATTTTAACAACACATTGCTCCCATAACTTTTTTTGTCTCATTTTCTTCTACAGCTAATGAAGGAATACATGTACTCGACACAACTAGGATAACAAAAGACAACATAATAATGTTAAGCTTCAGCATGGTTATTTCTTGTATGAGGATTTACAATTTATTTTTTCTCAAGTTAGAGATAAGAAAATAGCTCTAAAATTTATGATGTTGTTTTAATAAACGATGGTAACTCAATTTATAGAGACGATTAATCAATATTAAACCTCTATTTTTGATTAATAAATTTGCCTTTGATGGTTTTTTGTTCGTTTACATGTGTTAAGTTACATTTTCTTTATGAAGTTACTGCAGTTTAGATTTATCGTTTATTAAAAAAAAAATTAGTATTCTTGTAATATACTCCATCCGTTCCAAAAAGATCCATGTTTTAGAAAAAAATTAGTTTCAAAAAGATACATTTTTATCATTTTCAATGCGTTAACTAATGGTAAATTGTATTTTTCAAAATTTTTATTAAAAATTTATTGGTTAAAAATTATGGAGAATAGTTAACTACGGAAAATAATGCATTGGAAACTAAAATATTATATGTTTTCTTAATTAGTGTGAAAACTCTAAAATATACATCAATTTGAAACAAATGGAGTACATGTAAACGTACTAAAAATAGTTTTTTAAGTATTTAAATTCTAATAAATGAATCCAAGATTTTTTTGATGTCATCAATGGTGATTGTATATCAACGTTTTACCAAATACAAAAAGTACACTCTTACATGTTATTAATCTCACAAATGATCTTATTATTAGAATATGGACGCATAAAAATAATGATATATTTTTCACTTTAGAAAATAATATGTGAAAATATGGTTAGGGGGTAAAGATGACTGCATTTGGAAAAATAATCTACAAAAATGTATAATCTATATGCCGAATAAATTTAATAAAAAAAATGAATAGAATTTTTCAAAGTAAAACATGCAATATTAGATTTTACCCATTTATAAACTAAATAATATTTTAATTACTATATATATTTCTCTAGAGACATATAAATAACATATATATACTAACATAAATTAATGATTGGTTATTTTTAATATTTGAATGGGATTCTTTAATAAATAAGAGTCCTTTAAACATGCTTCATTTCACTGTTTTGAGGTGCGATTCCTTTTGTTTTAGTTAGTTTTTTAATAATATTTGAAATTGTTTTGATGAATTTCTTTTAAAGCAAATTTGACTATTCTTGTAAACTCCAAAATATTAATCAGGAAAACATATGTGATTATATAGATTAGGTGACCACTTGCAAGAGATATTTTAAGTGTAATACTCTGTGGCAATCTTGTGGAGTTCTAAAAGATTAGAGGTTTATGATTACAAATAAAGTGTTTGTTAATTGCTATTTAAGTTAATGAATATTGTCAGTACCTAGAGATTTTTAAATAATAATTTTTTTTTGGACTAGACCTCTTTTTTGGTATCAAAAATTGAGAAAAAAAAAACTAATGCAAAAGAAACAATTTACATAAAACGGTAAATCTCATATGAATATTAAAAATGATTTTATCTCGAACCTGTAAGCAAATAGAAATAATGTATTTAACAATCACATATTATTATGTTAGAATATAATTAAGCCGGTGATAACGCTTTTGAAACAGAAACACAGTTAACCCATAATTCATCTCTTTTTTGTAGATAATTGGATTCATTTCCAATTAAATTAGGTCTATTTGCGATATACTTAGATAAATTTGTCATGGCACTCTTTTCCTTCTTGAACAAGCTCCTTGCAACAAGGAATGGATACAACTCCAGTTCCAAAAACTTGAGAAATGATATTGAGCGCACATTTTGGACTGATTTTAATAACACATTGATCCCATAACTTTTTTGGCTCATTTTCTTCTACAATTAATGAAGCAACACATGTACTCGCCACAACTAGGATAACAAAAGTAACCGTGTAGTCACATACAAATGTAGCCACAAAGAATGTTACATTTTTCGTGTTATTCTATCTATACAGTAAACATCAAGATGTACAAGGATCATTTGCCTGGTATGAAGAAGAATGTGGCTACATTTGTATCGCAATTACACAACCTCTGGTGGGAGGAATTTTATTTGGGCTATTATTGTTAGACTCACAAAGTCAGCTCATTTCCTAGCGATCAGGAAGACGGACAGTGCTGAGAGATTGTGAAGTATCATGGCTTTCCTGTCAGTATTGTATGAGATTGAGACTCAAATTTTACATCTGCTTTTGCAGAGATTTTCAGAAGGCGTTTGGGACAAAGGTCCACATGACTACAGCTTATCACCTGCAGACAGAAGGTCAGTCAGAGAGGACTATTCAGACCTTGGAGGATATACTCGGGGCTTTCATATTAGACTAGGAAGGGAGTTGGGGGAAGTATCTACCTCTAGCAGAGTTTGCCTAAAACAACATCTATCATTCGAGTATTGAGATGGCATTGTATGATTCCCTTTATGGCATGCCTTTCCGTACATCACTTTGTTGGATACAAGTGGGGCTGCGATGTGTCATAAAACCATAAATGGTTCAGGAGACGGTAGAGCAGGTGGAGATGCTATTAAGGAAGCCCATGACCATCAGAAGAGTTATGCAGATAAGCGCCTCGAGAATTTAGAGTTTCAGGTGGGCAACTTAGTATACTTGAAAATGAGGACGTTTTAGGGAGGATCTAAGACTCAGAAGCTAAAGAGGCTTAAGCCGAGGTACATAGGATTGTATCCTATTTTGGAGTGGATTGGAGCAATGGCTTATAGATTGGGGTTATCAGCAGAGTTGTCAGACTTCCATGATGTGTTCCATGTGTCAGTTTTGAGGAAGTTCTTAAGAGAGCCAGAGTCAATTTGCAGCAGCCACCAAGCGACCTTGGTAAACATTTATCTGCACCTAGACAACTAGTGGAGATTTTGGATCAGCAAGTGAAAGCATTTCAGAGAATAATGACCATGTTGGTCAAAGTTTGCTGGGAGAGAGACATCATCCAAGAGGAGACCGAGACTCATATGAGGAGTGACTACCCGAAACTTTTTCATGTTGGACACTTGATTTAAGAGCTGAATTCAGGGTGAATTTCTCATTAGTGCGGGAGAATTGTAATGACCCAAATCGCAGCCCAGTTAATTCGGCCTAGCTAGGACCAGTAGGGTTATAGGAAACCCTAGGTGAGTTCCTATTTAAACAGCCTTATCCCATTATTTTATTCAGAAAACCCTAAGCGTTGTACCTCTGCATAGATTGAGCCGTCAAGCAAATCTGATTCTGTACCGTCATTGTCACCATCGTCTGAGACCCGAACCGCCGAACAACAGCCATCAGTCTTCGAAGGTAACCCCAAAAACCGCCATGTATATAAGCTTTAGTTATGGCAGTTTAATAAATCAATCATAACTCATAAACCGTCTGGAATTTTGTGATTCTAAGGCCACCATTGTGTTCGTGACGTCGAGACGAGTCTAGAGCAGGAAGATCAGCCAGAGACGACAACTCACGCAATCGCACACGCCACCATTCTCATCCGCCGTTCCGTGCGTGTCACTCATGCGATGTTGTTCACCCCACACGTGGATCTCACAACACCGTCGTCACACACCACTGTTCACCATCGCCATTGATTTCCGGTAAGCTTGTGTTTCCCTCTCAGAGCCGGTGACTCAATAACTCGATCGAGTCAACCCAGTGACTCGGTCAACTGGTATGGTTGATTTGGTTTAATTGGATTAGGTGCAGTTAGGTTCAAATGGTTGGTTAAAGTTAATTGAACTATGGTTAGGTCAAACCGTTTAGTTTAATTATGATTTTCGTTTATGAAGACTTCAAATTAATTCCGGTAAAGGAAAACTGGTTGGTCAATGGTAAAAGGTTGACCGGCTTTGGTCAGAGTTGACCATGTTGAATGTTGACCAACTAATTGACTTTCTGTTGACTTTGATCATACCGCCGGTTATCTGTTTTTAACCATTCAAAGGGTGTTCAGACTTGATTTTCGCCTTGATTTCATATTTGGAGTTTGTTTGAGCGGCTGGAGTTCATAGACATCACTTTTCACATTGTTAAGGTGAGAGTTATTCTGTTAAATCATGTACTAGTATAGAATTCTTTATATGGTAGTTTAGTTTTGGAGCATGTTTTGTCTGTTTGAATTGAGTCTTTGTGTTGGATTGATTGATATTAAACAATGATATAGACATTAAATAATTATAAAAGTTTGAATTACAGGGGCTTAGAGATATCTGAACCATCGACGCATATGGATGAGGGGCGGGGAGAGAGGCTGAGTTAGCGGCGTATATTGTTTGGTGTGGGGTGCATGTACATTCGTATGAGGAGAATGCGGGATGTATGGGTTAGCAATGTACTATTAACGCATTGTTTGTTTTATGTGATGCATTAGGTATTTTGCTTGTACATGTTAAGAGTTAAACTTCAATAGTGGAAGTTCTATTTACTTAGTGGTTTGCGTGTCTACCATCTCATATATCATTTTCTCTTTTCAGGTGAGACTGGCGAGCATGAGTGATTTATTTTGGATTGGTGCTTCGGGTGTTTCTATCTCTTTTTTTTTTTTAGATTTCTAATTTATGTTTTTATCAATATTTTGGAATTTTTTTTGGTGATTAGAGTTGAGTTTTAGAAGTAATAAAATAGAAATTTCGGAGATTGTGATTATTGAGTTGTTTTGGAAAATACAGGTGTTACAGGTTTATCATTTCCATCTTTATCCTTTTTCCATCTTTATCCTTGTTCCTCGAATCTGTAACCTCTTCATATGACAAGAAATGAGCGAACCATCGTTCACCTTCCAATGTTTACCATCCGTGACCCATGTCATTCTCAATTTTGTTGAAGACCATGGCCGTACAGCAAACACAGCATAGAGAAAGCACCTGAAAAAAACACCAGACAAGCCAGCTGTAATATTGGTTTAAAATCTGATTTACATATTTTGTATGACACTGAATATGCCCCCACCAACAAGCTCCATTTGATACTCATTTAATATAAAGCTTCAATTGAACCTCAACTAAGTTTTCAAAATTAACTAATTAATAGCTAAGAAAAAAATTGGTGCATTTTAAAAAATTTAATGTTATTAAACGATTTGTACGATTGATACATAAAAATTGGTGCATTTACAACTGACTGGTTATGAAATATTGCAATAGTTTAATAATAAATTATCAATACTAATACATTATAAAAAATCACAAACATAATATTATAATAAAATATAATAATTATCAATATAATATAAATATAATTAATAATTATATTATGTTTGTTTATTTATTTTTTTTGGTTTAATGAAATTTATAATTTACTTTAGAAAATTTATTTTAAAACTTTTTAAAATTTTGTGTTTAGTTTATATATTAATGTAAAAGTTATAATGAACATTCATGGTTTAAAGTTTTTATAATATAAAATATGATACTGTTAGTAAATATAAAATATATTTTTATATAAGATTTCAATTTTAAAATGTTTTTAGAAAATATTTGCTTATTTATTATCCATTCACAATTGTTTGTAAATGCAAAATGGTAGTGGAAACCAACTTTTGATTTTAAGAGGTTTTGTGCAGTTTGGAGTTATTTATATTGTTATAAAATATCAATATAAAAGCTGAACGTTTATTAAATTATTACTAATAAAGCATCTCCGACTCCGACCTTTCTTTAACCTCGTCCCTGGGAATCGGACGATTACTAATAAACTCGTTACGTCTACGATGACGCCTAACATCAGATCCAGCCCCGTTCTGGCTTTCCTGGTTTTGCAGATTTGCTTGATCTTCTTCGCTTCCACTATTCCGTGCTCTTCTGGGTAAATTGATCGCTTTATTTAGCGTTTTAGTAATCGATGCAGTTGAACTCCGAAGTTGATTTCAGTTTTATATAATTGATTTTGACTTTGACTTTGACTTCGCGAATCCGAGAGCAAGTTTTCTTAAACTCTCTTTCTTTGGTTATTCTTCAGGTCTGAGGATAGTTACACCATCACTGGTAGAGTGAACATCCCACCAAGTACGTTTCACCTTCTTTTCTCTCCTTGATCTTCTTGTATTGTCTTTTTTTTTAGTTAATTAGATCCTTGGATTTGGTTAGAAATGAGTAGTATGGTGTATGTCTAATCTTTACTAATTACTATGCTTTTCATGACTAGTCCAATGAATGTATGATACATTAAACTACTCCGTGGAACTGATCTACAAGTTCTTTTTGTAGGTAACGTGATTGGTCACACTGCAAAGTTCTCTAATGTCAAAGTTATACTCAACGGTGGACAGAGTGTTACCTTTCTTAGGCCTGATGGATATTTCAGTTTGTATCCTTTTATTAATCCTTCATTTGATAATTTTGTTTCTAATATATATATTACTCACTATATTGGTTTGATATATGTAATATGCCAAAAGAAAAAGAAGAGTAATGGTATGATTCTTAATCTTTTGCGGTCCTTGACTAACCTGTTTTACAAAGTCACAAAGTGCCTGCTGGAACTCATTTGATTGAAGTATCTGCAATGGGTTACTTCTTTTCTCCGGTAAGCTTCTTGTTCTCTCTGTGTGTGTTGTTGCTATGTTTTGTAAGAATCCTGTTCTCATTCGACGATGGATAAGCCATACTTAGGTACGAGTCGATGTTAGTGCACGGCACCACGGCAAAGTTCATGCAACACTAACCGAAACAAGGAGGAGTCTTACTGAACTGGTTTTGGAGCCATTGAGGGAAGAGCAATACTACGAGGTGATTTCATTTTCATTGTTTTGAATATTTGGCTGTGCTTCTTCATAACTTTTCTTTTTGATTTAATCTTGCCAAAATACTACAGATTCGAGAGCCTTTCAACATTTTGTCACTTGTGAAAAGTCCGATGGGTCTCATGGTGGGATTCATGGTCGTGGTTGTGTTCCTAATGCCCAAACTGATGGAAAACATAGGTATGCTTCACAAGTGTGCAGTTTTGATTAGCCAACGCATTCATCTTTCGAGCTTTGCTTGTATATAGTACAACTTTACATGTATATGATCCAGAATTGATGGTTTATTATCACGTCAATGTCTCGTAAACAGATCCAGAGGAGATGAAGCAAGCACAAGAGGAAATGAGGAGGCAAGGTGTGCCTTCTCTCTCAAGCTTGTTGCCAAGCGCTGGGGCTAGCCGTTAAGAGTTTCTCAGTTAGCTCATTGTATGACAAAAGCAGCGGAGAAAGGTATCACGTTCTTGTGAGAGACAAACTCAATTGTAATAGATTTGAATTGTGTAATAGATTTGTATTATGAAGAAGAAAAGAGATTGTAATGCAATTTATGACGCAGTACAACTGAACAAACCAATAATTGGAAGTTCATTCTCGTCATTCAACATTATCACCGCATCATACTCTATATATCCGTTGATCTTTGTGGTTGTATCATATTTCATATTTGTATTTGATGCCTAACCACATGAAGATCTTTTTTTTCTTTCTGGAAGAGGGTTTTCATACCACATGAAGATCTGAAAGACAAATATTATCTGAACAAACCATAGGTTAATGTTAACCTATATCTTTTTGTTAAAAAAGAACTTGCATTAACATTTACAATAGGGAGCAACAGCACAAAACAGTGTGCTCGGGCCACATACAGGACCCATTCCAAAAAGTCCTTGCCTATAGACAGTTGCAGCCAGTAGAAAGATAAGTCGTTGTGGTGGGGAGTTACGCTGCTCGCGAGATAAAATGTCTAACTTCAATCTGAGAGTATTTTTGAATTCAGATATGATCACCTGAGGGGGATGCGATGCTACTTAATGCAGCCATGTGTTTCTCTCCTTCCACACATGATGGATAGTAGCTTGAAAAGCCAACCTTATAATTAGAACAACATTTCTATCTCCTGATAGGTCTTTGATCCATCTTATCCCCTCTTCAAAGGCAGCAGGAGAAGAAAGATGGGCTCCATCCAGAAAGAAAGACCATACCTAAGAACTATACGGAGACAAGTCGATGGAACCTATAACCCCCAATTCCTCATGCGATCTCTTGTTGGTAGTCTATTCCTTGCCACCAGCCAAGTGATGAAAGACCACACTGCCTTGTGCCAGAACACCTTATGCAAATGGTTATAGAGACAGTTCTACGTAAGAGAAGATGAGAAACGAGTCTCTGCTTGCCTATTGCCCACTTTCCATAAGTAAAGATCATCAACTTTCGAAGAAGCTATATCCGTAGACGAAGGAAGGCATTGCTTGAGTAATAAATTAGTAGGGTTTCAGATTGTGTGCAGTTACGGCTGAAGGGGAGACAGTTGGTCGTGATGCCTTGGAACATGCAGATTTATTGTGGAGGATACGCAAAGCTCAGGATAGTGGAGAGGCTTTGGGTAAGCAGATTGAGATCGGGAGTATTGGATATCATACAACTTTGAGCGGGATGTACATGTACCAGAACCGAGTTTGTGTGTCAGATGATAAACTGTTAAGGAAGGAGATTTTGCAGCAAGCACACCAGTCGCGTTTTTCTATCCATCCGGACAATACTAAGATGTACATGGATCTGAAGTGCTATTATCATTGGCCTGATATGAAGAAAGATGTTGCTACATTTGTATCGCAGTGTCAGACGTGCCAAATGGTTAAGCCTATGCATCAGGTGCCTAGCGGGTTATTGCAGAACCTGCTGTTGCCGGAGTGGAAATGGGACATGGTGACTATGGATTTTGTGACTGGACTTCCGATAACCTATGGTGGGAAGAATGATATTTGGGTGATTGTGGATAGACTCATCAAGTATTCTTGTTTCCTAGCAATAAAAAAAACAAAGGGAGCTGATCAGTTGGCACAAGTTTACATCATAGGGATTGTGAGGTTGCATGGAGTTCTTGCCAGCATTGTATATGATCGGGACACAAAATTCATATCTACTTTTCGCACTTGGTACAAATTTTCGTATTATTACAACTTATCATCCACATACAGATGGGCAGTCAGAGAGGACTATTCAGACTTTAGAAGATATGCTTAGGGCTTGTGTTTTGGATTGGGAAGGGAGCTGGGGAAAGTATTTACCTCTAGCAGAGTTTGCCTACAACAAAAACTACCATTCAATTATTGAGATGACACCGTATGAGGCTCTTATTGTACACCACTTTGTTGGACATAAGTGGGGGAGCGACGTGTCATAGAACCTGGAATGTTTTAAGAGACAGTAGAGCAGGTGGAGATGCTCAAGACTCGGCTTAAGGAAGCCCATGAACGTCTGAAGAGTTATGCAGATAAGCATTGGAAAAATTTGGAGTTTTAGGTGGGTAACCTAGTGTACTTGAAGATGAGGACATTTCAGGGAGGATCTAAGACTCGTAAGCTAAAGAAGCTTAAACCGAGATATATGTGGCCTTACCCCATCGTGGAGCGGATTGAAGCAGTGGCTTAATGATGCAGCATCATAATAACTTCACCGCCAAGCAACTGTTTTTATATTTTCGGCTTTTAAAATATTTTCTTTTTTATTTATGACTTCTTTTTCTTAGATTTTCTATTTTTAAGAGAATTAGGTTGTTATAAACCGTCTCTAAAGACCTATATAAGGTGTTGTAAGTTGGTTTTAATATTGAGTTTTTGAAAGATAATAAACTAGATTTTTTTTCTAAAGCTTTGCATTGATTTGATTATGTCATCAATACGAGAGCCTCGTATCGAATTTGATTTAATTCTTTGATTCAAGAAGTCAGGTCTCTAGAGATTTAACATAAATTTCTAGATTTGAGCTGAGTTACCATTGATACGCTGCGCCAAGTTGGCATTAGAGCTTTTCTACGCTCCTCGAAATTTTTTTCCATTCACCATGGCAAGAACACGACAAGTACCTGTTCAAACCGAAGCAGAAATCACCTGTGATGCAATCGCTGAGCTTCAAGCTCAGATGCAAAACATCACCACCGCCATTCAGAATCTCAACGTTCAGCACGCCCCACCACCCCCTGTTAACATTCCCCGCAACGTTCACGATGATGAGAAAGATGGAGAAGACGATCGAGATGAGAACCTTTTTGCTGATAATCCTTCCCCCCCCCCCCCCCCCCCCCCCCCTCCGCAATAACCAAGCTATGGCTCGTGATGCTGGTTTGAGAGTCGAAGATGGTTATCGATGGGAAGCAGGTTTCAAAACAGAGATTCTGGAATTCCATGGAAACTCCTATGCTGAAGAACTTCTCGATTGGATCGTCATGGTTGAAGAAATATTAGAATTCCAAAGAGCACCAATGGACCGTTGTGTTCCTATTCTCACAATGAAATTTCGCAATAGAGCAACAGCATGATGGACGCAGTTAAAATCAACTCGAGATCGTCTTGGAAAGCCTAAGATCATGTCATGGGACAAGTTGAAATAAAAACTAAAGAAAACATTCTTACCATATAATTACGATCAGATCATGTTCCAGCGTCTTCATCACATACGCCATGGTACACGTTCTGTGGCTGATTACTCGCAAGAATTTTCCTTGTTTCTTACTCGTGTTGACATTCAAGATTCAGAACATCAACTAGTGGCGCGCTTCACGGCCGGTTTTTGACAACAAATTCAACACACCATTAAGTTGTTCAATCCATTAACGTTTCCAGAAGCTCACCAACAAGCACTCACCATTGAATCACAAACTCGAAACAAATTTTCATGGACTGCCTCGCGTCCAACACGTCCTGCTCAGCAACAATAGACTTCTAACCCAACTGATGATTCACTTCCACAGCAACCTGATACTGCCATCGTGCCTGTTACGGACAAAACAGCACAGAGTCCATATTCGCTTCATTGCTACGCTTGCGGTGAGATCGGTCACCGTCAGTCCAGCTGTCCAAAAAGAAATCGCAGGGGTCTTCTCCTTGATTCTTCTGGAAATGACGTAGAGGTAATATATGATGAGGAAATAACAGTAACTATTGCAGACACTGAGGACCTTGTCGCAGAAACATGACCGTGCTTGATGATTCGTCGTGTTTGTCTAGCTCCACGTCACGAGGATGAAAACCCTCAGCGCCATAACCTGTTCCACTCGAAGTGTACTATTGCAGGCAAGGTGTGTAAATTTATTATCGACTCAGGAAATAGTGAAAACGTGGTTGATGAAGACGTCGTCAACAAGCTCAAACTGCCAACGGAGCTCCACCCTTGTCCTTACAAACTAGCATGGCTAGATCAGAAGACAGACTTGGTCATTACTCGTCGAGCTCTTGTATCGTTTTCTATTGGAGGTACGTTCAAGGATCAAATTCACTGTGATGTATCGCCTATGGACGCTTGTCACCTTCTCTTACGACGCCCTTGGATATTTGATCATCGGGTACAGCACGATGGGTATCACAACACCTACAGCTTTCGCTACAATGATCGGAACTTCAAACTTCAACCCTCTTTGCCCGAGAAACAGAGAACACCGTCAGAACCAGTCCTTATCTTACAGCGGAAACCCTTCGAGCAAACCCTTTGTGAAGAAGGACGTGTTCTGATACTGATCAACTCGACTACAACAGTCTCGTTATCCACAATTCCCATGACTTTAAAATTCTTTGGGAGGAGTTTCAAGACGTCTTTCCCAGCGAGTTGCCACTTGGCCTTCCTCCTCTCAGAGACATTCATCATCATATTGATCTTCTGCCAGATGTTATTCTTCCTAATAGAGCTCATTATCGTATGATCCCGTCTGAGCATGAAGAACTTAGAAGACAAGTTGAGGATCTCGTGGTAAAAGGCTACTTGCGTGAAAGCCTGAGTCCATGTGCAGTCACGACATTGCTTATAACAAAAAAGATGGTTCATGGAGAATGTGTGTTGATAGCCGTGCTATCAATAAAATTACAGTACGCTACAGATTTCCCATTCCCCATCTTGACGATCTCTTAGACCAAATTAGAGCTGCAAATATTTTCTCTAAGATGGATCTTTGCAGTGTTTATCATCAGATACGAATCCGTCCCCGACACGAATGGAAAACAGCATTCAAAACTCGGGAAGGTCCTTTTTGAATGGCTTGTTATGCCTTTCGGTTTGACTAATGCACCAAGCACCTTTATGCGTGTTATGAATCAATCTCTACGGCCTTTTATTGGTAAGTTCGTGGTGTTCTACTTTGATGATATCCTCATATTCAGCATGTCCCTGGCCGACCATCTTGCACACTTGAAAGAAGTGCTTCTTGTTCTTCGTCGTGATAAGCTCTTTGCCACGCTAAAGAAGTGTGAATTTGGTTCTTCTCAGTTTCACTTCCTTGGCTACATCGTGTCAGCCGAAGGACTCGCCTTCTATCTAGGAAAAGTAGAGGCAATTAAATCTTGGCCTATTCTGACCACACTATCAGCAACTCAGAGTTTTTATGGTCTAGCATCTTTTTATCGCAGATTTGTACCACAGTTTAGCAGCTTGATGGCGCCTCTCACCGATTGTATTCGCCGTGATGGTGTCTTTGTTTGGACTTCTGAAGCGGACACAAATTTTGAGATCATTAAACGAAGTTGATTACAACACCTATACTAGCTCTTCCAGATTTTACTCAAGTCTTTGAGCTACATTGTGATGCATCTAAGTTGGGAATTGGTGTGGTCTTAAGTCAGCGTAACCGGCCTATTGCCTTCTTCAGTGAAAAACTAGCATGAGCCCGTCTGCGATATAGTACTTACGATGTGGAGTTTTATGTCGTGGTTCAAGCAATCAAATATTAGAGACATTATCTTTTCCATAGAGAATTTGTTCTCTACACCGATCACGATGCTTTAAAACATTTGAACAGTAAAGATAAGGTCTCAGCTTGTCATGCTTCGTGGGTGTCTTACTTGCAACAATTTACATTTGTTATCAAGCACCCATCGGGTGCTTCAAATAGAGTTGCAGATGCGCTGAGCCGTCGCCATTCTTTGCTGAGTATTATGCATGTCTCCGTCCCAGGATTTGCAGCCTTTGCCGATTTATATGAGTCTGATGATTTCTTTGGACGAATTTTTCTTGACATTCAGAATGGTGTTTCTCGTGAATTTACTCTTCGTGATGGCTTCCTTTTTCGCGGCGACCGTCTCTGCATTTCAGACTGCAGCCTTCGTATTCACTTGATCGCCAAAACACATAATGAAGGACACATTGGTCGCGACCGGACATTGCATTTGCTCTCTCAGTCATATTTCTGGCCTGCCTTAAGACATGATGTTGAGCGTTTTGTTGAACGATGTACGACTTGTCAAACGTCGAAAGGCCATGCTACAAACGTTGGTCTCTACCTGCCTCTTCCTATACCAACTCAGCAATGGTCTGACATCAGTATGGATTTTGTGATGGTTCTTCCTCGTACACAATGAGGGTTCGATTCAATCTTTGTTATTGTGGATCGTTTCTCAAAAATGGTACACTTCGTTCCTTGTAAAAAGACAACGGATGCAGTTCAAGTCGCAACCCTTCTCTTTCGTGAGGTTTAAAGGCTCCACGGGTTACCAACTTCTATCGTTTCAGACCGTGATTCTCGGTTCTTATGACACTTTTTGCGGTCCTTATGGAAGAAGCTCGGTACCAGCCTTGACATGAGTTCTGCTTATCATCCTCAAACAGATGGTCAGACGGAGCTGACCAATAGATCGTTGGGAAACTTGCTTCGCTGTCTTGTGAGTTATTCTATTAAAACTTGGGATCCAAAATTGCCACAAACAGAGTTTTCTCATAATCATGCACTCAATAGAAGTTTGGGGTTCAGTCTGTTTCAGGTCGTTTATGGTCTTCTTCCTCGTGGCCCTTTGGACTTAAATACTCTTCCAGACCGTACACGTCTTCATGGTGTAACTGATGATTTTTTCGACAACATTCATAAGGTTCATGCACAGGTTTTCACCAATCTCGAGTCGTCATCGTCAAAGTACAAAGCTGCAACTGATTCTCGGCGACGTCGTGTCATCTTTGAAGTAGGTGATCAAGTTTGGGCATTTCTCACTAAAGATCGGATGCCGGCTCATGCTTACAACAAACTCAAGGTGAAGAAGATAGGTCCTCTCAAGGTCTTGGAAATAATTAATGATAATGCATATCGTCTACAACTTCCAGGAAACATCAACACCTCATATGTCTTCAATGTTCGGTATCTTTTGCGTTTTGTTCCTCCGGACCCAACTCCAGATTCGAGGTCGAATCCTTCTAACCCCAGGGGACCTGATGCAGCATCATAATACCTTCACCGCCAAGCAATTGTTTTTCTATTTTCGGCTTTTAAAATATTTTCTTTTCTATCTATGATTTCCTTTTCTTAGATTTTCTATTTTTAAGAGATTTAGGTTATTATAAACTGTCTCTAAAGACCTGTATAAGGTGTTGTAAGTTGGCTTTAATATTGAGTTTTTGAAAGATAATAAACTAGAGTTTTCTCTAAAGCCTTGCATTGATTTGATTATGTCATCAATACGAGAGCCTTGTATCGAATTTGATTCAATTCTTCGATTCAAGAAGTCAGGTCTCTAGAGATTTAACATAAACTTCTATATTTGAGCTAAGTTACCATTGATACGCTGCGCCACTTAAAGATTGCAGTTATCAACAGAGTTGTGAGACTTCCATGATGTGTTCCATGTGTCAGTATTGAGGAAGGTCATGAGAGAGACATAGCTCATTTTGCAAAAGCCACCACGTGATGTCGGTAAAAATTTGTCTGCACCTATTCAGCCAGTTGAGATTTTGGATTGGCAAGTAAAAGCAGTGCAGGGGATGATGACCATGATGCTCAAGGTTTGTTGGGAGAGAGATGGGATGTAGGAGAAGACTTGGGAGACCAAGACTCAGATGAGGATGGATTGTCCAAACCTTTTTGAGGATGATATTGGATAGTCAGAACAAGAGCTGGATTCGGGGTCGAATTCCTTATTAGTGGGGGAGAATTGTAATGATCCAATTATCGGCTCAATCAATTTGCCCAGCAAGGCACACTAGGTTTGCAGGAAACCCTAGGTGAGTCCCCACTATTTAAACAAAATTGCCTCATTATTTTATTCAGAAAAACTTATAGCGTCGAATCTCTGCAGAAGTTGAGCCGTCAAGTAGATCAGAGATCATCCAGCCTCAGCCGTCATCGACCAAGATCAGATTCACCACCGTACTGCCGTCATTCGTCGGAGGTAACACCATAACCACCATCGGTTTAAAGTTTTATTTATGGTAGTTCAGTAAATTGATCATATCTCTTTAACTGTGTGGTATTTCACGAATCCAAGGCTACCATAATGTTCATGACGTCAAGACGATTCCAGAGCAGGAAGACCAGTCGGATAGCCACCATCACAATCATTCACGAGCGGCCAGAAGTCCCAGGCGTGAGATTCACGAGCCATCAGAGCCCGCCAGAGTCGCTGCACGTTTATCCCACGTGCCACCATCTCCGACCGCCGTTCGTTGGAGCCGCCGTCTCCGACCACCATCTGTCCGCTACTAGGAAGCTGCCATTGGTGATTTTCCGGTAAGCCGTTGCTGCCTTGGACCACCGGTGGCGACTGGTCACTGGTGACTCGACGGTTGACTCGCTGACTCGCCGACTCGCCGCTGACTCGTCGACTCAGTTGAGTCAGCTCAGCTAGTAAACTCGCTAACCAGTCAATGTGATAGTAGATAATAGTGCTCTGACGTACATGTGATGATGTAACTGTATATACGTATGTGATGGTGTACCTACAACTGAATACAAATTATTTGTGCTCATATAGTTGATTAAACTATCTAATTGTTGAAACTCTTTTAATCAGGTGGTAGATTTTTTTTGTTTATCAACTTAAACATACCCGATCACGACTCTGCAAACCAATACTAGTAGCTGTAAATACATATGAACGACATAGGATGTCTGGTTCCTAACATTGTGTGCAATATTGTCCGCCTTTGTATTATGCGTTCGTGAAACATGGGTAATCACCAAATGTGTGAATCTCTCCTTTAGGATAAGCATGTCTTCCAAATATGTTGCAAAAGCAGGTAATTCTTATGGTTCTGAAACCATCTTCACCAGTTGAGAACAATCTTTCACAAAGTCATATGAAACTAAAGTAAGTTCCTCATGCTTTCCATTGCCCAATGAACACTTCTATTTCTGAATGTAGAGGGGAAAGAGCCGCACGCGTATTCCTTGCTCCTATAAGTCCTTCGAACCCCTCCAATGTACTATGCCATCCTTTTCCCAAAAACATTTCACCCTCTTTCCATTAAGCATCCATAAAGCACCACCGACCCACTCTTTGAGGTAAGGATATTTAGTTCTGTGGACTAAGAGAATGATGAATCCTCTGTGCTACTTGTGCTTGTGCCTCATTCCATAATGTTGCCTCTGTTACTGCCAACTTTAGTGTATCTCTGGGATCTGTGTCTATGTTGCTAAAACCCATATTCTTTATTCCTTTACAAATCTATCCTATTAAAAGTGAAGTAAAATTTAAAATAACTCTGACTTCATCTCTTCAATTCTCTGTCACTGGCAATAATTAAAGATATCTACTGCTTATTAACCCTTAATTCACGCAAATCTCATTTTCATTATCAAATCACATTATGTATTTTTTGATCAAAAAATTAATGGGTCTCACTTTTGTTATATTTACTTATAATTGGACCTAAATGCATTATATCTAATCATCCTTAGCCATTTCTAATCTCTAACCATTATTAAAGCCCATTACATTTTAAAAAGGTGTAACATAACCAAATTGGACTCATACTCTTATAACCACCAACTTAATATAGTAATGTAATTCTATGAAATGATTCAAACATAAAATGATTCAAACGAATGGTTTTTAAGTTGGTGGTTAACATACAATAATATTCATAAACCATTGTACAACAATAACAGTTCACATAAAATTATAAATCCTTTAGAAACCATTCGTTTGCCTATTTGTTGGAATATACTTATTGTTATGGAATTTTTATTTGAACAGCTGGTTTAAAAAATATATCGGACAAGATCAAATCAAAATTGTATTGACATCAACTAACTATTCCTTAAATCTTTAAATATCTTAATTACTTAACATAAATATCTCCTACATTTAAGGTGTCACATTTATTATATATATAAAATTACTTACTAATCACGGAATTATAGGTAATAGCAATAAATTTGAAAAAAGAAATCAGGAAATCTATCTAACTATGTTTATAACTTGTTAATCACGGATTTATAGGATTTCTAGCAATAAATATAGACTGCCAACCATATCTGTGAAGTTTTCTCCTTTAGACAACAATATACATTTGCTGAAAACAGAGTATATAAAAAAAAATCTGATTACGTAAGGAACCTAACATTCTTGAGGAACAAAGATAAACCCCCGAAATCAATAACCTTTAACTACGAAAATTATAATATGATACTCATTCGTCGTTTCTAAGCCAAAAAGCAGCCCCTGCCGAAGAACATATTTGGCCATTTAGGACCTGGTGAGATGTCTTTGAAGAACATAACTTCGTGAGCATTGGCGGAGAAGACAAGAGACATGCCATTTGATTTCATCGCCATGGCTTCCGTGGAGACTGAGGATTTTCCATTGGATTTCATTGCTAAGGATTCGGCTTCTTGAGAGGATCTTATCGATTTTGATTGGTACCAAGCTAAGAAAAAGAGTTTTATAAAGAAATAGATAGCGAGGGAGGTGAAACGTAGACATTAAAATGAGAGTAAAGAGGAGGTTTGATTGATAGAGTAGATTCTTGGTAACAGATATTGTGAGAAGAAAAAACGGAAGAGGAAGAGGATGACAGAGTCAACAATATTGGACTGTTAGGTTTTTAGAAGTTATCTAGAAGTAGGCTGTAGATGAGCCCGAGACAAATCAGAATTATGACTATGGGAAAGAGCCCAACTTTTATCTGAATTCAATTAAGACGAAAAGCAGAGGGAAGAACCGACGTGGCAGAGAACTGCATTTTTATTGGTTGATTTTTTTAAATTACGTGGCAGCTTTCTACTTTCATCTTATTGAAATTTTAGTATTGTAAGATTTGAAAATCAAAATCTAGAAAATCTACTAATAAAAATATAAGCCACAAAATCTTTAAAAAATATTCGAAACATTAAGTATATTCCTTATATACTGAACTTTCTCATCAATTATTCTAATAATTAGTTTAGATCGCACACTCATCATTATCTCACATATATATATATCGTTGTATACCTATTCACTGAGTACGAGATTCTACGTGTCACACCTTCTACACCAAAACAACAAAAATATCAAACAATGCAAGTCTCACACCAGTGAAAGACTTGAAACCTTTTAAGAATAAATGGAGATCTCAAGTGAAATTACTACATTTCTGGCAGAAAAAAAAAACCTATCATTTGGTGGACAAACTCTTCAAATGGTTCTAACCGATGAACATGTAAGTTTGACAATTCGATATTCATTACATTTATGTTCCTTTTTAACAGTAACTTACTTTATGTTTCCTTATTTTGTAGGGTGAAAAGAGTCATGCTACCTGCAAAACTAATCACATTTTAAGTGTTCAAAGAAATCTACCTCTAGGGAAATGGCGTGTTCTCACAACGTTATTTGTTTCCCAAGCATCAGGCCAGTATCGGCCAACAAGCCATCCATACAAATGACGATCACTGACGAAACTGTGATAACAAATTCTGACCTAATTCAGGATAGCATCTTTCTGTCTCTTGCCAATTACGAAGACATCATCGATGGAACCCTAAAGACCCACTTCCTTATTGGTAATACCTATATGTCAATGTTTGTAATTTCTATATTACAGTTTTTGGTTTAGAATGTTAATATGTATTCTAATGTGTTTTTTTCTTGAAGATGTTATGGGGAAAATCATAAGCCTTGAACCATTTCAAACCGTGCAAGTGAAAGGACAGGACCGGAAGAAAGTTCAATTTCGTTTGGTTGACTCAAAGTAATTTTTGGTTTTAATATATTAGATTGGGCTGTGATACACAAATTTCTGTTTTACTTGAACTAATATTGTGTTTTTAGTGGTAAGGACATTGCATGTTGTTTATGGGGGAAATATGTTGAGCAATTAATGGAGTTATATGTTGAACGTGAACAACCACTGGTCTGTTTGATCAGGTTCGCCAAAATGAGTTTCTACAGAGGTATTATATTTAAGGCGTTTTGATATCATAGTACATATATTTTTAAAAATCTTTTTATGTGATTAATTCTATCTGAATGTGTTTAGGTGAGGTGCAAATCACAAATGCTTTGATGCATCCATTTTTTATCTTGATCCAACATTCGAAGAGGCATTACATTTCAAGGAAAAGTAAGATTTCATCTACAAACCTTGTGTTTCAAGGAAAAAATTTTACTAACCTTGTGGTTTTTACAAATTATCCGTTGTCAGCTTCATTTGCAGTTTCATAATCATAAAAATGATGTAATGTAACCTGCACACCATTCTGTTGAAGTAAAAAACAAAATATCAGTTTGGATGTATATTAACTGGAATCGGTTTATATAACAAAAGCAAGATAATATGCATAACAAAAAAAATTTTAAGGTACATAATTGAAAAGATTAGTCGATCCCTTTTCTATTACTGATTAGGAATATATAGGAAACAACCTTCTTTACAATACCAGTCTTATGTAAAGATTTCTTACAATCTAATAAAGTTAACCAAACAAAGTTCACGGATCTTAACATTTTGATAGTAACATTAAGCAATCTAGACTTATTATCTTTACAAGTTTCTATAATAAATTCAAGCAATCTTAAGTTGTTTATTACTCAAAGCGATATAACAAATTGTGAATAATAGAGTACTTATTTTCTTTTCTTTTTTCATGTCGCCTTCTTCCCCTTTGCTGTTTACGGATTTGTTCTTATTTCTCTCTGGATCACAATTAAAACCGAACTCTATCATGAAAGATCACCACAAACGCATGAGAGGTTTATTCAATTGATGTAATGAATTTCTACTTTTTCTTCGTTTTTATCTCGATTTCGTACACAACCAAGAAATAAAAATAACCAAACTACAAAAGACGTTTCGTTAGTATCCGGAACTGACAATAGAAAAAGATGTCTAAATAGAGTAAACAGGGTAATTGGTACCTTGATTGTGTTGATTAAACCATTCATTACATCTTCTTCATCTAGATGACATTGATTTTGTTAGATCGTTAATTTTTCTCGCTGGAAATAGCCGAATAACTCCTTTGTTTTTCGCCTGAAACCCTAGAGCCCTTTCTCCGAGTCTCGAGGTATGTTTTTCTTTCATCGTCTAACGTTTTTTTTCCTGCGTAAAGTTGTTATATGTCTAATTGGGCCGTTGTTATCACCAACTGCATAAAAGGCCTATTTGAAATCATCTTTGTTATCATGGGCTTTTGTTATTCTTAGTAACATTTTTTGCAGAAAATTGATTAATTAGAGATGTATTGCTTTAACTATATATATATATTATCTACTTAAATAAGTAAAACATTATCATATTTTTAAAAAATCGTAATTCCAATTTACTCATATACATTAACTCTGTAAAATTATAATTGATTTATAATTAGTAATGTTAATAATCTAATATTAACATATGCATTTAGAAATATATAAACAAAAAATTTGTCTACATATTTTTAATGACAAGAAAATTAAAAAACTACCTAAGACAAACTATATGATTAACAAACATTTGTGTCAACAATTTAGATATAAAAAACTAATGTACTTCACTCCCTTAAATTTTTAATTCAGTATTTAATATATAATTGATTTACAACTAAATAGTGTTAATAATAAAATATGAACTTATTAATTTCTAAATATGTAAATAAAATATAACTACTTATTTTTAATGAGTATAAAAATATATCAATTTTTTTTTTGTTTTATTAACTATAAAATTAATAAACTACCACAGACAAACTATATGATTAACAAACATTTTTGTCAATAATTTATATAAAGAAAACTAATATACTTCACTCTCTTACATTTTTTCCAATATATAATATAAGATATTTTTTATCACAATTACATAACCTATAATAAATATAATAATATTTCAAACCGAAAATAAACATCCGCGCGTTCAGTCTAGTATACCATAAAATCCATGCAAACTGATGATTGTCCACATGTGATGATATTCGCCAAAAATCCGGTAGTCGATTAAAAAATTTAAGGGTGTGAATATGCCTTAAATTTGGTCTAACCCGGTAGCATTAGTTAGTACGGGGATATTGCTGCCTGATCAGCGAGTTACGGTGCAGGGCGACAAGACGCTGATGAGAGAACCAAGAGTTGTCCAGTTGTCCACAAGAAACTTATATCCTTTCTGTTAAGCATAATGACAAGTCGGTTTGGGTGCTAAGAGAACGAGGAGATTGAAGCCGGTTTGGACACTTAAGAACATGAAGATTGTGATCTTTAAATATGACGTGGCTGGGAAGGAGAAAATGGGCTTTTAATTCCGGAAGTATTTGAAATCTGCAATTTTAATACTCAACTATTTCTCGCGCAAATTTATTCTCTAACTAATAGTTGACTGCGCGAAATTAGTGATTTTAAATAATTTATTTTTGGGGAAATTGCAATTATAGCATAAATTTATTACCACTATCAAAAATATATTAAAGGTAAATTTGCAAAATGATATCAAATTTATGTTATAATTGCAATTTCTCCAAAAATAAATTATTTAAAATCATTGTTATTAAACTTGACATATCATAAAATACTCTAATATCCATTGTTACTAAAAATATTTTAAGAGCAACTTTTCAAAATAAATAATTTATTTGGTTTTATAATACTTTGAAAAGTTGCTCTTAAAATACTTTCAATAACAGCGGATTTCAAAGTATTTTATAAAATGTCAAGTTTAATAACAGTGATTTTAAATGATTTATTTTTCTGGAAATTACAATTCTAGCATAAATTTGATACCATTTTGCAAATTTACCTTTAATGAATGACAATTTTTAAAAATACCTTTAAATTATGATGAAATATATACTAAATTATTTTTTCTAAATATTTATAAAACATTTAGAAACTCAGTCTCATCCCTTCAACACTAAACCCAAAAAAATAATCAATAAAATGTAAACTCAAATGTTAATATATTTTTGATAGTGTGTATGTTTGCAAAGTGGTACTTAACTTATGTTATTCTTAGCAATTTCTCTTTATTTTTTAATTCATGGTTAAATGACAGTGGATTTTTTATTTTAATATAAATCATCTAAAACTCTCAGTTAAATACATCCCTATGTATCTTGAATATTTATTCAAATTGAAATTTTTTTAATTAAGAATTATTTTAAAAACCATCTTAAATAATATTATAAACATGAAATACAATTATAATTATTTGAATTATTGTACATGTCACTATAAAACCTCAATTTTTTTTAAAAGTAAAAATATTCTATATTGGTTATATCTAACTTAAGAATATGTTAAATTATAATTTTATTTTAAAAGAAATTGTTGTTTTTAATTCCTCAAGTATTTTCAATCGGCAAATTAAATACTCAAATATTATATGCGCATATTTATTCCTCAACCAATTATTGACTGCACAAAATTATGATCAGAATAGTCAACCGTTAAAAATTTGACGGAAACCGTTATCTTTCCGTTAAATAGTTAACGGTTGACTATTTCGGTCCTAATTTCGCGCAGTCAACTATTAGTTAGGGAATAATTTTGCGCGAGTAATAGTTGAATATTAAAATTGCCGATTTCAAATACTTCGGGAATTAAAAGCCCATTTTCCCGGCTGCGAAGAATATGGAAAGCGGATATCACTATGTTCTCTGCATCGTGCCGCACTGCCATAATCAAATCTCAAAGAGGTAATTCTAGAATCAATTAATGTTAGTTACCAAACAATCTATATAATTTTACATATAATTATTTGTAGTATCTAATGCTAACAATTCATAGAAATTTTATATAGTACTTAATCATTTATTTTATTCAATAATAATATATTTGTAAACTATACAAAGTATATTTTTCTAAAAAGTAATTAAAATTAATATACTAATTTTATTTTTATATTATATATCAGTGGTAAAATTAGATTTATTTTCCTAAAAGGCCATAATATACATATATAAGACATATACTTTTGATAAAAAAAAGACATTATAATAATTATTAATACATCATAAAAACAGTTATAAATTATTTTCGTCAGCTTAACATCATTTTTGATGACTAATATATCATTTGTAAAAATTAAAAAGTCATTTATATTTATTCATTTCTAATGGTTATAAAACATATATAATAGTTTATATTTACATTAAAATCATGAATCACTTATAAGGTTTTAAACTATCAATAATTAATATTGTATCATTAATAAGAACTTACAAAATAATTTATAAAATTTTATAAAACCATTTATAAGGAATAATTTTTCATCATTTAAAGGAGTTTAGAAAATATTTATGAACATTAACAGTTTTTTAAACTATTTAAAATTAAAAATTATCGATAAGTATTTAGAAAACTATTTTATGAAAGTCTTAAATCATTTTTAAAGTTTATAAATTATTTATAAGATAACAAATTATTTTGAGTTATGTATCTAAAATATATTTTCTTCACAAGTTCATCATTTTCAAAACCTTTTTCCAAAAATATCAAAAACAAAAAGTAATTTTATCTAAAATCCAAATAACCACAAAACAATTACATCAGTCGTAAAACGATAAAAAGAATATTATGAATAAAGTTATATTTCTAAATATATGAATTTTTTAATAAATTAAAAAAAATCACATATATATACTTATGTATCTTTTAATATTTTTACTATTTTATACTTTAGTTGCAAGAGTCGGTCTATTTGTCACAGGGGTTCATGTTTTGGATTTTAATAATTTTTATGGATAAAATACTTGATCTACAAACCATTGAACTACATGTATATATATTTTCTAGACAGTTATGTTATACAAATATTTAATTCTTAATAGACGAGAATTTTAATTAGCCATATATGGTTTATCAACATTTTAATTTTCATTATATGTTGATAAAAACATCTAATGAAATATTTCTTTGTAAGAGATGTAAAAATCTCAAAAATATTACATAAATAATATTTAAGCTTTTAAAAAGTATTAGTAAATAATATATATATATAACCTGTTTATTTGAAAAAATTATCTACTAAAAATTCACATTCAGTTTTATAATATCAAAATATATTATTGCATGCCAAAAACATAAAAATAATTATATTATATTAAAAATTTAAAATTTAAAATCATTTCTACCGCAAATTTTCGAGTAACCATCTAATTACAAGTAAATCTGAACACAGTTCTATAAGTTTTAGTTTTTCTTGTTGCCTTTGTTAACCTCTAGTGC
This sequence comes from Moricandia moricandioides, assembly GCA_905132885.1. Taxonomy (NCBI): domain Eukaryota; kingdom Viridiplantae; phylum Streptophyta; class Magnoliopsida; order Brassicales; family Brassicaceae; genus Moricandia; species Moricandia moricandioides. The sequence goes on along the minus strand of CAJHQQ010000848.1, from coordinate 92,812 downwards.
TTGATTTTCTTTCAAAATATCAATGTTTTCATCTTTATTGAAATTTGAAGTGAGCCAATCAACAACTCTCCGCATTGCAAAATTTTAACCTCCCAGATAAAGTACAGAAATGAGAATAAACATGTTCAAAGAGCAATCACTAAGGACTTCACGGTTTATGTGTGCTTTGCTAGACGTAGAAAGCATTTCAAATTGACCCAAAAAAAGCACTTCAAACACACAAACGTCTGCCTCAAGCACGGCATAATAAGTAACAAACATAAACCCCATAAGAGAAAATAACAATCAACAACAAAATGGGAATACAAGAGACGTTCCCGTTCTCTTCCTTGGCAATTGTGAAAATCGAAATTCGCATTGTTGATCTCCGTAATCGGAGGAAAGTTAAGAAACCCTAACTTTCTCTGAAGTTCCGAATTTCTGCTGAGCCTACGACATATAATCAAACTATGAATAACAAACCATAAGATAACAGAATATGAATTGCGAGTGAAAAGAAAGATCTTATTGACTGTCTTTGTGTAAGGACGTTGCGATGATACAACAGGTTTTAAGAGCTTCTGCCACAAGAGATGTCGGTGTATCCCTAGTTCTAGTACCTAAACCCTAAACCTAGTTTGAGTCGCAGCTCGAAGACAAAAAAAATTGCTAAAATCTTTCTAAGTGCTCAATTGTAGAGAATTTTTTTGTCCCCCCTGTGTCCCTTGCTTCTCTTATATAGGTCTTCAAGGTCGGTATTCTTTTGTTTTCTGCCCCCGATTCGAGTTTATCCTTCTGCGGAAATATTCCTTATCTTCTCAGTTTTCCACAATGATCTTGGAACTTTGACAATTATTCTTTTTTCCATTTATCTTCTGTGGATATCCGGTAGACCATCATTATAGTTGGGTTCATTCTCATCTAAAACCGTAAGTGAGTTTTTATCGGGTTTTAGACCCCTTTCGGATCGTTTTACGATTTAAGCGGTTTTAACGATTTCTTTCGCATAAATCGTCCTTCTTATGATTACACGATGTTGGCTCCACAAAATAATAAGTCAATCATATAGTCGGGATACCATTTTTGTTTTAAGTTAGCCTTATCGTTTTATACGATCGACTCGGAGTTTTACGAGAAAACAAGTTTTTGCCATTTTTATCGTAAAACTTCAACGGAAACTCCAATCGAGACGAGACGAAACAAGAAACAACCTAGTCAAGATTCAAAGGAGAGAGTGATGAAGAGAATATGGTCTAGTTAACCATGGGTGACTAGACTTTTGCACGTGTCTAGTCTCCCATGGGCGACTAGACTTGGTGGTGAGTCTAGTCGTCCGTGGGCGGCTAGACGTCCGTGGGCGACTAGACGTTTGCACGTGCGCGACTAGACTTTGTCATGGGTCTAGTCGTCTAGCCGGACGATTAGACTTGGAAGTGGCTCGGTTGTTCCCTCGATTGCCCATCTTGATTCGGGTGAGATGGGTTAGGCGATGAGAAGTTCAGATACAAAGATTTCTTGTTTTCTTTTTATTGAAAGAGAGATAACTTTCGCAGTAACTTTCAGGCATTGATTTCATCCTAACCATTTTTTATCCCAACATCTATTATGTATGAAACTTGCTTAGATCTTACCAATAAATCTTTTCGCTTAGAAAAATTGTTCTTTGCATCAACGACTGCTTGCATCTTCACAAGCTGGTCACAACTCTTGTAAATCCATTTTGTTGATTTTCAATAATCTACTTACTTGATTTTGAAACCTATATAAAATCCAGTTATTTGATTTCAAGACCAGTGGATTTATCAAAGATTTCTAAGTCCAATTTTTTCCCTAAATCCAGTACAATATCATAATTAATAATCTCCACTAAGCAAAATAAAGGTTCATCTATGTATTTGTTTCTTTATATTTTAGTCTTAAAAACACTTACAAATCCATTGAAATATATTTTTAAATAAAATTCTTAAACAAATCTTTGTTATTGAATAACAATTAATTTGAATATATATTTTAAAATCATATAACCAATAACACTAGATTAAATATAATCTTTAGAATCATAAAATCAATAACAGATAATTTGGTTTAGATTTGTAAATAAATGAGGAATATTCTAAGATAAACCTAAAAATGTTTTTGTCACCAAAATAACATTTAAGGAAAAAATAAACAAAATAAATCTTATGAAAAAGTGTAAATATATATTTATATCTTTTGGGTTAACTAATTTAATCTTAGGTTAGAATTATGTGGTGAAAAGTTTTAGAAATGAAGTTTAAAGTTAAAAAATATTTTGATCATTTTAAGTTTATTTTTATTATAATTTTTTTAAAAATGTCTATTTGAGAAATTTAACTTTTATAAATCTATTAAAATATACACATGATTTGGTTTAGATTTATAAATAAATCCATTAACAAATATAGGAATCAATAACACCCTCTTTGAGAGTCTACGCCTAGCCTGCGAGCGTGACCGAGTATACATTCAGAGAAACGCCTTTACTCCGATCCTCTCTCTCTCTGTCTCTTTCCTCTGATCGTGGATTGAGATGGAGACCTTACCCACGACGACGGTTTCGTCTTGTAAATCAGAACGACGAGGAAGATCCTCCAAATCTCAGAGTACCTCCAAGCCCTCCCTTATCATGGCTTTCTTCTCTTGCCTCGCTTGGCTCTACGTCGCTGGCCGGTACCTCCATTTTTTGAAAATTGAATCTCCAATTACTCTACATGGATTCGATTTTGATATATTCAAATGTTTAGGTTATGGCAAGATTCAGAGAACAGAGTGATACTCAATACTATGCTTAAGAAGACTTATGATCAGGTTTTGTTCTTTCTTGAAAGCTTGTCTCTGTCTGAAACTTCTTCTCAGGTTTGTTCTTTCTTGTAATGTAGAAGCCTAAGGTTCTTACGGTGGATGATAAGCTAATGGTTCTAGGATGCAAGTAAGTGTGGTTTTTTCTGATTGTGGCTTATTTGGTGCCATATGCAAATGTGTTTGTAATCATACTTGTGTATGTATTTAGAGATCTTGAGAGGAAGATTGTTGAAACTGAAATGGAGTTGACTCTGGCTAAGAGCCAAGGCTATCTGAAAAGTGTTTCGTCTTCAGGGAAGAGGTTGCTTGCTGTTATTGGAGTCTACACAGGCTTTGGAAGTCATTTGAGGAGAAATACATTTAGAGGGTCCTGGATGCCACAAGGTATTATCGTTTGTTTGATTGATTGATTATATAAACCATTTTGTTGTGATGACTAATGTTTTGGTTAAATAGGTGATGCTTTGAAGAAACTTGAGGAAAGGGGAGTTGTAATTCGTTTTGTGATTGGTCGAAGGTTTTTCCATTAACTATATCTTTGTCTTTTTTTGCTTCTTGTCACTGTAATACTGATGTTGATGTTTTAAGAATTCCAGTCCAAACCGAGGTGATAGCCTAGATCGAAAGATTGATGATGAAGATCGAGCAAGAAAAGATTTTCTGATTCTTGTGAGTAAAGCTTGATTGAATAATTTTGGTTTTTGTATTGATGTGGCTTCTAATATTTTGTAACATGTTTATCAGGAGAATCACGAGGAGGCACTAGAAGAATTACCCAAGAAAGTGAAGTTCTTCTTCAGTGCTGCTGTTCAGAACTGGGATGCTGAGTTTTACGTCAAAGTTGATGACAATATTGACCTAGATCTTGGTAGATACTTTCCCTTTTAGTTCACATCTCGTGAAGTTATGTTTTGTCCTATTCTGAATCATTTATTCTTTTTTAAATGATAGAGGGGTTGATTGGCCTCCTTGAAAGCCGGCGTGGTCAAGATGCGTCTTACATTGGGTGCATGAAGTCTGGGGAAGTTGTTTCTGAAGAGTTCGTATCACATATAGTTTTCTTAAATTTTTTTATCTTTGCATTGAATGTTTATGGGTATTTTGTGTTTAGGGGAGGGCAATGGTACGAGCCAGAATGGTGGAAGTTTGGGGACGAGAAATCGTAAGTGATTGAAAGTATAATATACTTCTTTGACATCATGCAATGATGATGTACTAACGTCATACTTATCCTTCGTTATCTTTAGATACTTTCGTCATGGAGCTGGCTCGCTTATAATACTGTCCAAGAATCTGGCTCAGTACATAAACATAAACAGGTTGATTTCACAGACTTAGTAGAAAGAGTATGATGTTGGCATTGTTCCATGTCCAGCATCACATATTTTCTACTCTTTGTTATCTGCAGTGGATCGTTGAAGACATATGCATTTGATGATACCTCTATTGGATCTTGGATGATTGGTGTTCAGGCAACTTATATAGACGACAATCGCCTTTGCTGTAGCAGCATTAGACAAGGTATTATGCTTAAATCTTCAACATAATTAACCAAATGTGAATAATGTATTTGTGGTATAATCTGAGCATCTCTGTTGAATTTTGTAGACAAGGTGTGTTCTGTGGCTTGATCAAAGGGCTCTTAACGATTTATTCCAACTTAACCTCTGGTGTATTCATGGAGTGTTCTTGGAGAGTTGTTATATTTGTTGTTTAGGATCAGATTACAATCAGCCATTACTTAGGGCATATACCCAGGATTTGTAGCTGTGAAGAGAAAAGAAAAAGTTACAACTGACCAAGAATAGTAGAGAGTCCCGAGCTTTGAACTATAGTTCGAGAGTGATGGAGTAAATTTACTTGGAACCTTTATATGAAAACATACTTGCTTTTTCTTACTCTTTTTGTTTCGTCGTATCTGATTGTCACGTCGAAAGTCTTACTTACGTGTTATTTATTTGTTTATCAACCGTTCTGATTGGTGACATGAAAAGAGTGGTGTAGTGCAGGCCTTGAGTGGAGACTAAACCTAACCCAATCTTATGAACCAAACCAAAAGTTTTGGTTTTTGGTTAAAAGTTCGGTTTTTTACAAGTTTTTAAAAGTTGGTTATTGGTGCGGTTTGATAGTTGATTTATGCAATTTTTTTCTTTTTAAAATATCATAACCAAATCATATGGATTTATACCTAAACTACAATTTCATGAAAAAAATTACAATGGATTTTCAACATGGTGCAAATAAACATGATCAGTGGTGGATTTTTATAAGACAACAACACATGTGATGCAGTTAGAGATCCTCATAAGATAAGTAATATAGTTAGAGATCCTCATAAGATAAGTAATATTGTCGGTTGTTGTAATATCATAATAAATCATCGTTAAAAAGTATAATCATATTTAAGTTCTACATTAAACAAAATAGCCTAATTTAACCGAACTAATCAAATAAATATAATTACCCATTTTAAACCAAACTAAACCATAATGTAACTGAAACCGTAAACTTTGGTTTATTTAGGCATAGTTTTGAAAATTGAAGTAATCGATTATCAGATCAAACTGAATTTCATCCATTCAGTTCGACAAAGTTTTGTATAAACCAAACTAACCAAAAAAACTGATTAAACTAAGCTGAGCTATCCTTTAGAACTATGATTGTAGTCCTAGACACGAACATCACGTATCGGATATCTTGACTCTTTCTTATACAAACTAAGAGAACTCAAGTAGAAAAAAAGATTAGAAGTGTGTATATTATGTACATCAATTTGAATGGATGTTACATTCATATATACAAAAAAAAATCTAGTCCAAGAAATGCAATAAATTTTTAGAGCTGATTGGAGGAGTAGAGACGTATATAAAGTCGTCATAATAACTTGGAATTATGTGGGCACATGATGTTTGGTGGATGATTACTTGCTTTGTCAAGAACTCTTTAAACTAACTGCTCTGATATTATCCTCTATTTATCACTTCTCACTATCTTGATATGGGCACCATATTGAGTAGCTACATAGCTTTGGAACTTGTTCTCTAGAGATGCATTGAGCAGTTCAGCCAACAAAATAAACAAGATCAAAAACAGTTCTCAAAAAGTGGTATCTGATTTTTGAAAGACAATCCTGCAATGCTTTCCAAGTTTGCAGACTCAACCACCTTTGTGATCCAGATTAGTAGTATTCTTAAGAGAAAGCTGGCAACCTTTGAAAGGGGTGACCAAGATAGGCATGCCCAAAATAATTGAAACTCACTAGATAAGGTGAAAACCAAAATTTGAGACCTTCCTAACATAGAGATCATCGTTGGCAGATCCTTCTCCAAATAGCCTTTGTATAATTAATATATTGCAACCATACATCTGTAGGATTTAAGATAACATTTTTTCATAGTCAAAATGTTATATATGAACTCATGCATAAACATGCTTTATAGATTTTTGAACAATTTCAAGTCTCTAGTTTCCTTTATTCACAACTTCTCCATTGGCATTGACAACATTCCAATTTTTTTTACATTGGGAATAAGCTTGGCATTACTTATGATATGATAAATTTCTCCACGATCAACACTAAGAAGTTTAGAAGCCTTATTGTAACACCTGTCTCCTCCTCTCTCGAGAACGGCGTGTTACATATGTAAAATATCAAATTAAACCGATTTATAAAAATATCTAATAAAATATTGAAACATTTAATAAAAATAAAAGCGGATAAATTATTTTCAAATTTAGAAAACCGAAATATTACAAATGGAAATGTCGAATAAAACCAAAATAAAATACGAAGATCCCAAAGACACCAAACCGTCCAGATATCCGACTACTCGTGATGCTCACCTGAAAGGGGGGGGGGGGGGGAAGAGAGGTGAGCAACAGGGGAGTCACTTATTGAGGTATGGGAATCTAAACCCGAAGTCCATGGACCCGGTCATAACACTCTGAATAAATATAATTTCATTTTAACACGTAAAAAATATGGTACCTAAAGTACCCAAAGAACAAACAATGGTCCTAGCGAGATACACACCCGCTGCCCACTAACAGGCCAAAAACAACAACGCCGAATACGTGCTCGGTAACACACGCCCGTAGACGATTTATCGACCTCAGCCTTGGTAACAACAGGTCGACTATGTTGTGCCGCAACATCTCCACACAAAATATACTGGTCACAACCACTCTACGGAAGTACATCTCCGTAGTCGTCAAGCACATCTCATCCCCACTGCAAATCGCAGACATTTTTACCAAGTCGCTTCCGATTGATCACTTCGTGCGTCTGCGATACAAACTTGGTGTAGATGAACCACCTACACTAAGTTTGAGAGGGGGTAATAACGGTACCACATCAGATCTCATATGGATGCCCAAAGCAAATCATCCCGAACCCAAGAAGTCTGAGCCCAAGTCAAGTCAACAACAACAACGATCATCATCCTTAAAAGATAAGGACAAAAGCTCTGCTACAACAGAGTATGGGAAACACGCTCCAGACAGTACGATCAAGGCAACCAGCTCACACAATCGATTTGCTGTGCTATCATCCTTGTCTGAGGAAGAATAGATGGTCTCAGATGTCGACATGTGGCATTGGGGCCTAGGGTTTTCAGTTAATCTCAGCCTATATATTAAAGGCTCTGTAAAAACGATGTTTGAGCAAGAAAGAAGAACATTTTCAAAATCAACAAAGTTTCATCTTTTTCCTAAGTTCTGTTTCTGTTTTCAATAACATGCTTCTCTAATGGATCAATGCTAACAACAGTGTGGATCCGATCGGTGCCGCGGTGGTGGGACGGTGGCTCTGTCTTTGTGCGTCTCCTCTTCACGTCATAATACATCTCTCAAATTTGATGCGAGACAACAACACATTAGGTGTTTGACCACCGACGGCGACGCTGTCTCTCTGACATGGTGTGATGGCTCCAAGACGACGACATAGGAGGTGGTGGCATCACGGTGCAAGTGGTGGATCAGATTTTGCAGGTGAGCGGTGGTTGCGTCTTTTCTCGGCTTCTTTGATAGACATACGCACACATGGAGAAGAAGTGACACATGAGATGAGCCAGAGAGAGATGGGAGGGAGATGATGGATCATGAGGCGTGAAGGTATGCGGCTAGGTTTTATGGAGATGGAGATGTATACATTTATATAACTGCATGCACGGTTTTGTTAAACCAAGAAAAGGAAAATTGATTTGGGTTTATTCTAAATTAATTAAAAGAAAACCAAACCAATTTGGTTTACAATATCGGGTCGTTACACTTATATGCTAGGAAAACTTTACCAATATCAAATCTGCCTTTATAACCAACTCATTACAAGCTGAAGCAGACATGAGACATTGCACTTCTCTTGGAAACATCGCCACATCTTTTCAAGATTTGTGGTTTCAAATAAGGATGAAGAGAACATGGCTTGTGTTTTTGAGGTGATCTTTCATTTTGCAGTGATCATGCTTATGCCAGTCACAAACATAGATTAAAACTGGTTAATTGAGAAAGAATATACATTGTCTATTGTACTTTGAAATTAATACTGAATCGGAGCTTAATCCGTGAACCCGCACGGATTTTTATTTTAATAGAATAAACATATTAAATTTTCACAACATAATAATATAATGGTTGTACATACATGCATGAGTGTTTGTTTTCGATTTGTAGTATTTAACATTTGCGATAGATCGACGATGTTTAATTGTGTGTAATTTTTGGTTGCTTATATTGTGATTGGATACTAACTTATATGTTATATAACATATTCGTCAATTAGTATTTTGAATTACATTGGCCATTTTTGATATATTTATTTATAGTTTAAAACACCAATTAATATTTTCAAAAATACATCAATTTTAATAGTATTTGATCAATTTTAATAATATAGATTGCTTCAATAAACATTGTGCGGCGGCCTTCACGTTTTTAACATTTCCATACCTGATCGTTGTGAACCTTGTGGTTATTTTTTATGGAAAAGGCCAAACTAATAAGTTTTCTAGGATATCCGAGTTACATATTTGAATAATTATTATTTTTCTAAAAATTTCTGTATCTTTTTCATGTCAGACCAATGAAATTTTAGTCATGGTTGTGTCCGTAAATACATATGTAAGTTGACTATTTTAAATAAAACAGTCCGTAAATAGTTTGTTATACACCACACTTGTTCTTCCCCTCCTCTTCCTATTTTTATTCGTAAATTAGAGAACACTCCATCCATCCAAAGGCATATTCATTCATCCCTCTCCGATTCACATTGTAACATTCGATTTCGATGGGAAAACCAACGGGGAAGAAGAAGAATCTTGATCCTCCGACGGATTCTTCCGTCAGCGGAGGAGGAGGAGGCAACAAGTCCGTGAAAAGCTTCGATCGTTCTGCCTCCAAGGCGGCTGCAACCTTCGACGAAGACATGGAGATCTTCATAAACCGAGCATTAGAGCTCAAAGAAGAAGGAAACAAGCTCTTCCAGAGACGCGACAACGAAGGCGCCATGTTACGGTACGACAAAGCCGTCAAGCTTCTGCCTAGAGATCACGGCGACGTGGCTTACCTGAGAACGAGCATGGCTTCTTGTTACATGCAAATGGGGCTAGGAGAGTATCCCAACGCCATCAACGAATGTAATCTCGCTCTTGAGGCTTCTCCTAGGTACAGTAAAGCCTTGTTGAAGCGTGCTCGTTGTTACGAGGCGTTGAACAAGATGGATTTCGCGTTTAGGGATTCGAGGATTGTTTTGAACATGGAGGCGGAGAATGTTTCTGCTAAGGAGATCTTCGAGAGGGTGAAGAAGGTGTTGGTTGATAAAGGTGTTGATGTGGTTGAGATGGAGAAGAGTTTTGTTGATGTGCAGCCTGTTGGCGCCGCGCGGTTAAGGAAGATTGTTAAGGAGAGGTTGAGGAAGATGAAGAAGAAGAATAACAAGAAGAATAGTATTGCCGACGAGAAGAAGTGTAACGAAGAAGAGGAAGCAGATAGCGGAAAGAAAGGTGATAAGAAGGTTGTGGTTGAAGAGAAGAAAGTGAGTCCTGTCATGGACAAAAAAGTCATTGCTTCAGAGGTTGACGCGACGGTCACCAGGACGGTGAAGTTGGTTCATGGAGATGATATAAGGTGGGCGCAATTGCCATTGGATTCTAGTGTTAGACTTGTGAAAGATATAATCAGAGATCGGTTTCCTTCTCTCAAGGGTTTCTTGATCAAATATAGGGACCAAGAAGGTGATTTGGTTACCATTACCACGACGGATGAGCTAAGGATGGCTGCATCAACAAGGGAGAAACTTGGCTCATTTAGATTGTATGTAACTGAAGTTAGCCCCAATCAAGAACCAACTTATGACGGTGTCGAAAAGGAAGAATCGACCGATAAGTTTGCCAAGGGATCGAGTAGTGTTGCTGATAATGGAAGTGTGGGAGATAATGTGGAGCCTGAGAAAGCATCTACTGGCATTGAGCATTGGATTCTCCAGTTTGCGCAACTGTTCAAGAACCATGTTGGGTTTGATTCTGACTCTTACTTGGACATTCATAACCTTGGGATGAAGCTGTATACAGAAGCTATGGAAGACATTGTAACTGGTGAAGATGCGCAAGAACTCTTTGACATTGCTACTGATAAGTTCCAAGAAATGGCTGCACTTGCCATGTTCAACTGGGGGAACGTTCATATGTCTAAGGCAAGAAGGCAGATCTATTTTCCCGAGGATGGGTCGAGAGAAACTATACTAGAGAAGGTCGAGGCTGGTTTTGAATGGGCCATGAACGAGTACAACAAAGCTGCAGAGAAATATGAAGAGGCGGTTAAAGTTAAATCTGATTTCTATGAAGCTCTTCTTGCACTCGGACAACAACAGTTTGAGCAGGCTAAGCTTTGTTGGTACCATGCGCTTAGAGACAAGATAGATATAGAAAGCGAGGCTTCTCAAGAAGTATTAAAACTCTATAACAAAGCTGAGGAGAGTATGGAGAAAGGTATGCAGATTTGGGAAGAGATGGAAGAACGTCGTCTAAATGGAATCGCCAATTCTGATAAACATAAAACACTGCTACAGAAGCTGGGGTTGGATGGGGTGTTTAGTGAAGCGTCTGATGAAGAAAACGCAGAGCAAACAGCTAATATGACTTCTCAGATTAATCTTTTGTGGGGTTCTTTACTTTACGAACGGTCTATTGTGGAGTATAAGCTTGGTTTACCGACTTGGGATGAATGCTTGGAGGTTGCAGTGGAGAAATTTGAATTAGCTGGAGCTTCTGCAACCGATATAGCTGTCATGGTAAAGAACCATTGCTCAAATGAGAATGCACTTGAAGGTAATGAAGTTTATATATAAACACTAAACAGTAGAGATATATCTGAATATGGCATAGTGAGTATTATCATAAACAAACAACAAGTGCAGGTATGGGGTTCAAGATAGATGAAATAGTACAGGCATGGAACGAGATGTATGATGCCAAAAGATGGCAGATCGGTGTCCCATCTTTCCGGCTAGAACCTTTGTTCCGGAGACGGTCACCAAAACTGCATGATATTTTGGAGAATGTGTTTTCAGGGCCTCAATGAGGAGGAAACAGTCATCGTATATACGGATAGAACATATCAGCTGGTAACTATCTCATAATATGGCTGTTTCTGGTTAAATGCTACTTTGGTAACACAAGAAATGTATTAGATTCATAAACTGCAACATGTGGGCATTGAGATTGCTTATATATTTGTATCTATCTGAAAAGTTGATAGCTTTGCCGAAGAATTTCCAGAAGTTCAAAGATCAAAACTAATCTCGTGATGATATGTTTCAACAATGTATTGTTGTTGCAGGTACTGTATTTACTGGAAGAGAGAGAGAGTTGTATGCAATTTTTATTTCTATTTTTGGTTTGGTTTCTCAGCTTTTTGGAAGCAATTTTTTTTATTATTGGCAGTGGATTTATATGTGCATAATATTTTCTGGAATTAATTTGTGCAGAATATTTTAAAACTTTTGTGACCTTTATGGAATCAATATTTTTTCTTTTCTTTTTGGTGGGTTTGTAATTATATCATTGTTTCGAAATATTTTCTTATTATTGATTGTTTGGACTTTGGAGTTCTTGTATTCATTTTTTTTGGTTGGCAAAGAAAAATTATTAGAGTTTACTTAGGCCCAGAATAGATATATATTCTATTAAAACAGGATCATGACCTATTGATATATGTTGTGTCCAAATTAAAACTGATTTCTTAAAACTGCATAATATATATAAATATGTAACTAAACGTGATTTTATGAAAAATATCCAAATTTTAATAATTGCATCTAAACCACCTTCAATAACTTCTTTATCTCATATTTTAAAGGACAATATATATGGTAAGGAATCTTATATTTTAATTTCACTAGAGGATATACTCTATATATGTTGATGCTGCGAGATAAATATTGAGGAATGATATGTCTCGATTGGTGCTGTGCGTTGAAAATATTACTCCTTCCTACAAATATATAATTATTTCCTTTTGGTTTGATTACTAAACAATTAATACTTAATTAATATGGTTAATCAATATATTTAATTCTTATTATTTATTCATTTAATTCCTAAATTTTTAAATTACTAAAATTATTCAAGCTACTATTATTATGGCAAATGTCACTTATAAAAAGACATGTTATGATTTTCGTTAGACAATGTTCATCTTCACTTTAATTTTTTTAGAAATAAAATTCAATATATATTAATTTGGATACAAAAATATCTAACTCATAAAAACAAAAGACTAAAATTAGCTAATATTATAATATTCAATTACACTATTGATCAAATTACGCTTGGTGTCTTACGATTAAAATATTTTACGGGTTATACTATAAGAGATACAAAATAATTATCAAATACAAAATAATTAAACAAAAATATTTAATCATTTTAATAAAAGATTAATTATTTTTATATAAATTTTAATATTTAAAAATAAAATTGAACTAATTATATTATTTTTATTTTTACATAACTATTTTCATATAATGTATCTATTCTATTAAAACAGGATCATGACCTATTGATATATGTTGTGTCCAAATTAAAACTGATTTCTTAAAACTGCATAATATATATAAATATGTAACTAAACGTGATTTTATGAAAAATATCCAAATTTTAATAACTGCATCTAAACCACCTTCAATAACTTCTTTATCTCATATTTTAAAGGACAATATATATGGTAAGGAATCTTATATTTTAATTTCACTAGAGGATATACTCTATATATGTTGATGGTGCGAGATAAATATTGAGGACTGATATGTCTCGATTGGTGCTGTGCGTTGAAAATATTACTCCTTCCTACAAATATATAATTATTTCCTTTTGGTTTGATTACTAAACAATTAATACTTAATTAATATGGTTAATCAATATATTTAATTCTTATTATTTATTCATTCAATTCCTAAATTTTTAAATTACTAAAACTATTCAAGTTACTATTATTATGGCAAATGTCACTTATAAAAAGACATGTTATGATTTTCGTTAGACAATGTTCATCTTCACTTTAATTTTTTTTAGAAATAAAATTCAATATATATTAATTTGGATACAAAAATATCTAACTCATAAAAACAAAAGACTAAAATTAGCTAATATTATAATATTCAATTACACTATTGATCAAATTACGCTTGATGTCTTACGATTAAAATATTTTACGGGTTATACAATAAGAGATACAAAATAATTATCAAATACAAAATAATTAAACAAAAATATTTAATCATTTTAATAAAAGATTAATTATTTTTATATAAATTTTAATATTTGAAAATAAAACTGAACTAATTATATTATTTTTATTTTTACATAACTATTTTCATATAACGTATATTATTTAACTGAAGTCCAATCTATCATTTTATGCAAAATTATTTATAATATTGTTATACAAATTAAAATATCAAAAGTTTCTTTTTAATTTATGATTTGTATTGTAATACACGTCAACATTTAGCATAAATTAAAATATTTTATATAGTATGGGTTATAATTTTCTTCATAAAACTAAAAAATTATCTTACCTAGAATCATGTACACAAATTTAATAGTAAACTTTGTTAAAACAAAAACTAAAAATATAACTTATATAAAATTATAATATGGCTCAAAATTATCTAAAATCCTCAAAAAAAAATGTAATAATAAAACTATATCATATAAATACATTTAACATAAATTACATGAAATTTTAAAAATTTATAACTACTAATTTTTTTTTAATTTTTACGTGGGTTACTGAAATTCACTAACCATGACATATTTAATATATTTTTTAAAATTAATTAAACTAAATTAATATTAAACAAAAAATATGATGCCAAAATCTAAATATAAAAATTATTTTTTCAAGAAAAACTAAAACAAAAATAAACCCGCCCTTATTTACTCAATATCTAGTTACTCAATAATTCTAAATCATCGTTTAGAAACGAGCACTTATTTTATTCCTTTCACTGTTTTGCAATGCCACATGATGCATTCACTTAAAATATTTTGAAATACCACCATTACTGCAGATGGGTTTATCACAAAGTTAAAAAGAATACTAGACCCAAAACTCAGGCTCGGCTTATTTTAAAAGTGATTTTTACTGTGTTCACCAAACTGTACTTGATATAAAAATCGAAATTCAATAGAAAGACATGATAAAACTTTTCAGAAACACGTTTTTACAGATAGGCGACCATCCACACTTAGAGATCATCATTATAAATCGTCACCGTAGAATGTATCATAAAACATCTTCTATCGTTTCTAGACGAATTCAAATCTTTTTAAAGTGACTTTGTTGAAACAACCTCTTGCATTCTTGTAATCCACGAGTTACTTTGTATTCCTTATTATTAATACGAAACTTTTTTAACCATTTGAACACATAATAGTACAATACATTATATCTTGTTTATCAATTATGTAATCAACAATTAGTGTCCATTGTGGGACTATAGATTCTTCTTTACTCCATGACAGCTTGGCGGTAACAGAATCTACAAAGAAATCTCATACGCCAGCCCTATAGCCAAATATGCTTTAGGATCGACAACAATGGGGATCACACTCCCAGTGCAATATCCCAATGAGAGACAATGTACTCTGACCAACAGTCGTTTCCTTGGTTTTTTAAACTCTCCTAAGACGAATCAACAAGGTCACCAGAGGGACGAGCTCATGTCATGAATACCTCTAAAACTCTTAGAATATTTGTTAATCATATAAACAAGTGCCACTTTATCGAGATTGGTACATCGAGATCACGATAGGTTGACACCCTCCCACGAATCCAGTGAGCCCTTTTCAACGATCTGCCAACACAAATCATCTACCCGAGGCAACAATACCCAGTGGGACTTAACGATCAGAGCACTTAGCTCGCACACATATCGCGGATCACTAACAAGGAGATCCAACAGATGGACGAGAAGATCAAAGGAATGAAGGCTCAATTGAAAACAATGACCTACAAGGTTCATCAATTAATCAAATCAGCACCAGAGATTAACCGCGTATTCTAAGAAATTCAGAACACACCATTCTCGACCTGATTCCTCAGCATGCCAGTCAGACACATAGGAAAGATCAAACTTCCAACTTATGACATAACTTATGATCTGCGAGAATACCTAACAGCTTTCACATTTTACTACGAAAAGCTCATTTTCCATCTATATAGAGCGGCATACTCTTTGTCATATGTTCGTTGAAAACTTGAACGAAGCTAGTTCCATCGCTAACTACAGTTAACTCTCAATGGCTCTCCTCAAGCATTATTCCATGTACATCAAGAAAAGTGTGTCCAATGCTGAACTCTAGACACTACCTCAAAGACCAAAGGAGTCCTCTGATCGTTATCGAGTAATTTAGAGACATTGATTCTCACTTTACAATAATTGATGATGTGACAGTTCTAGCACTTCAAAACGGTTTATGGCATTAATTTTGTTCCAGGAAAACTCTTCAAAGACAAGTCACAAACAATGGTAGGAGTTCTCGGCAGAGCTATCATCTTCATAGAAATTGAAGAGGGCAAAGCCGCACTTGTAAGAAAGTATGCTCTCAATCAAGCACTAACCTTGAAGGACAAAGCTCTATGATTCAAATTAAAAATAAAGCATTTACTCAAATATAATAATTTTAAATAATTTCATATTAAAACTTTGAAAATACACATATATGAAGTTTATAAGAAATTATTATATTAATTATTTCAATACTTCATAAATAATTGACACGGTATATGAATGTATATGCTATATCTTTAATTAAAAATAATAATACATAAAGATAAAGTATTATTTTTTATATTTGTTCTCTCTATTTCCTTACTACTAAATTTTAGATTTTATAAACAAACAAAAATATGATTTGATATTTTTATTTATTTATGACATTGTATTTTTTTTTAAAACGGAAACGTGATTTCAAAATGAAATCGTAAGCTTCCAATGTGTTTTATTGGCTAATATCCAAATTAAACTTCCAATTTTCTATCGTGAAATCATGTATAGTATTTTTAAAAAGTAACATTTTTATATAAATTAGTTTAATGAATTCATGCATATACTTTTCATATTTTAACTACTTATACTTATATATATATATTAAAGATTAGTTTAATGTCATTATTTTTCAGAGTGGCTTGAAGTTTAATTTGCATTGTCTATTTGATCTGCAATTTTTGATATATGTCATTATTCAAAGCCTAAGTAACAATACTTACGGGTGTATCAAGATCTTTCAAGAATTTATGGTGATATTCTTTAGAGTACTGTGAGGAGCAGTCAAAATCGAAAATGGAAAGAAATGAGATACAATACTTACGCTTAGGGTACTTTACATTCGAATATCCATTCACCTGATCGGGTGTGTGTTGTATAACTGAACCGATCCAACACCCATCATACCAAATATATGCGACCATTTGGGTATTTCACAAGATCTGAACCCGACCGGGAGCGGTTTTATCAGACCGGGTTCGGTTCGGGTGTTCGTGTTCGGTTATTTTATTTTATCCTGGCCAAGATCGGATAAGCTAACCCATCTCTTTGTCCAAAAAAAGCAAAACCAAAAAAAAAGCTAACCCATCTCTTTGTTACTAGGCAGCAACAAAAACGGCACAAACGTTTCAGTTCTTGAGTTTCTTCCCACAGCGACCGACGAGAAAGTTAGAGAATCTTCTCTCTCTCTGTGATTTAGGGGTTTATGTCTGCGATCACGATCTCTTAATAACTTTTGCGAAAATGGAGAAAGTGAGGCAAGCATCGCATGCTGGCTCTTGGTATACTGATAATCGTGAGTTCTCATATTTTCACGCTTCCTACAGTTTCCTTACCTAGCATGATCAGTTTTGTTTAAAGACAGAACATCAGTTCTTGATCCCTGGTTTTAGTTTCACTGTCTGAAAGTCAAAGTTTTGACTTTTAATCTCTCTCTCTAGGATTGTCCACTTGTTCTTTTGTGTCTCTCAATCTAGTTGAAGGGTATGATTAACAAACTTAAATCTGTTTTTGTGTTTCCCTTAAATCAGCTACAAAGTTGTCAGCAGATCTTGAAAAATGGCTAAGCGAAACTAAGTTAACCAAATCACCTGATGTCCGAGGCGTCATTGCCCCGTAAGATGTCTTTTGCTTCCCTTTCAGTTTCCTCCCATACAAAGTGATTCATGCACTTGTCTTAACTTCCCAAAGGTATTCAGACATGCAGGTTACTCGTACTCCGGCCGTGCAGCTGCTTATGCCTTTGCAAACATTGATCCCACCAACATGTAACCAATCTCTGGTTCTTTTCTTCTTTCAATTACATCTTATCATTACATCATTCTGTGTTGTTTTCAGTTCCCGGATATTTCTTCTTGGTCCATCTCATCATTTCTATACTCCAAAGTGTCTCCTATCGACTGCAAAAGTTTACCAAACTCCCATAGGAGATCTACCTGTTGATGTGGACAGTAAGTAACCTTCTCTTTCTGTTGAAAAACTTGAGGAAAGATGTCCTCTTTTTTTTTGGGTTTTCTTGCTTACATATTATCCACCAGTGATTAAGGAGATAAGAGCTATGAAGAAATTTGGAATGATAGATCTCAAAGTCGATGAATCTGAGCATAGCATGGAAATGCACTTGCCGTTTTTGGCTAAAGTATTTGAAGGGTAATCAACTTTGGTTGTAAGGTTTAGGGTTGTGAGGAACTTTTTGAAATAATGTTGGCCCATTCTAATGTTTGGATCAGGCACGATGTGAAAGTTGTGCCCATCTTGGTTGGAGCAGTAAGTTCCGAAAACGAAGCTATGTACGGTGAGTTGCTAGCTAAATATGTGGATGATCCCAAGAATTTTTTCTCAGTGTCCTCTGACTTTTGCCACTGGGGCTCAAGGTTTTTCTTTCTCACTTCATCTCTCATTCCCTCCAGTGAAGCTCATTTGTCTCTGCTATCATTGTGTTCATATGTTTTTTTTTTGTTTGTTTATAGGTTTAATTACATGCATTATGACAATAATCATGGTCCAATACACAAATCTATTGAGGCACTAGACAAGAGAGGTATGGATACTATAGAGTCAGGAGATCCAGATGCCTTCAAGAACTATCTTTTGGAGTTTGACAACACCATTTGTGGGCGCCACCCGATTAGTATCTTTCTCCATGTAAGCAGTGCTGCTACTATGTTTCTTGGTCGATACTTTTCTTTAGAGGCAACCAGTTAAATGAATGGATTATAGTGGTGAATCTAGTGGTCTGTTAGGCTTGATCGCAGACATTTTCAAAACTAATTGTTTCTGTTTTATGCTTTTGATTACTTTCAGATGATAAAACATAGCTCAAAAAAGATTAAGATCAATTTCCTGAAGTATGAGCAGTCAAGCCAGTGCCAGACGATGCGAGACAGCAGTGTCAGCTATGCATCTGCCGCAGCTAAGTCGGACAGTTGAAATGAAGAAAGTCCAAAACTTAGAAAACCATATGTCAGTGTTTACAAATCTTTGTAATAAGAAAAGCACAAGAACCTGCTACATTGACTGATATATAACCTATTGCATTTCTCTCACAAAGTTCCGTTCATACATGGAAACAAAAATCAGTCGTCTTAAAACTCACAACACTTTGCTCAAAAACTACCGAGACACTGTGAGGTATATCAGAAGTTAACTCTTACGATCTCCTTACTTTCTGAATATTCTGGCAAAGCTTGCTTCCGTTGCCGTCTCTCTCTACTGTAGATAATCCAGAACAGAAGTGAGAGCATCACAGCCGTTGATAATATGGCCAGACCCACATAGACCCTGTAACCATAACGTCTGAGTCCTGGACAATTGTTATTGGTTATGTCTCTAAAGGTCTGCTTTGCGTATGAACAATCCTGAAGCTGAACCAAGAACGGTGCGTCGTTGATCAACCCTGTGCTGATGTTCACACATGATGCCATCTGACCATACAGTGCTGGCGTGAGCCTCCCTGTTGTTATGCAAGTCCCGTTCGGGTTCACTTGGCACACAAAAGTGCTCCATGCCTGTGAGTGTTGTGGCATAAACATAATAGTTTTCAACAGAAGAAGAATGCTGAAAAATAGGACAGAGGGACTTACTTGAGTAGCATTGTTCAAATCAAGCTCACCGGGCGAGCAAGTGCGATCAGTGAGGTCATGATTAAAGGGATTGCAGAGCAAAGGAAGTAATGGTCCAGATTGGTTGTAATACATTTGGACAAAGACTGGAGAGAAGTTGATGTTGGAGACATTAGTTACAACTGTGTTGATGAGCTCCACAAGCTGCCCCGTTACCTCTTTGCTACGCATCAAAGTTTCCTGAGCTGTGGCATTGTCTGTACAAGGCAAGATCTCGTCTAGAGCCGTGTTGCTTGAAGGTCTCTCTACCCATTCACTCATTGCCACACATGTGTCTGCAGTTGCACTGATGCTCAAACAAGAACATTAAGGCTTTGAACTAACAGAGAAGAAGAAGAAGTTAATGAAGAGCCATGATAAGACATACTTGTGTAGCAGAAGGAACGTTCCGCTCAAGATGAAAGTACCAGTCACCAAAATCCATCCAAGAATCACAAGGCTGCATAAGAGGAAGATGATTCAGATAGTTTTAAGTAACGAACGTCGCACGATTTTCGTTTCAGAGTTCTACTCACGTGTAAACGATGACTTGCATCCCAAAAATTGAAGAAGCTGCAACATAAGATAATCAGACAGTTTAGAAACATGTAGTGAAAGATGATGAGCTCTCAGGATTCATATAAAAGATTCAGAACAGTGACTTACCGAGACCAAGAAATGTCAAAATGAGCATGACAATGGAAACTACTATAAGCGCCACCCTCCTGCAGTAACAAAGATGATCGTTTACTAAGTTTTCAAGAACCAAAACTTAGGCTTCTGGAAATGTTGGGAGTTGTTGTTACACGGAATTGAGGAAATTTCTTATGTTATTGGAGCTAGTGGTGGCTTTGTCAGTGATGGTAGCTATGGAAGAACTTAGTTTCGCTCCGATCTGATCGATTTCAGTTTGGACATTTGGAGGTAAAGACACCTGAAGAACTCCAATCTGCTTTGCTGATATAAGATAATCTGAAATAGCTTTGAGCTGTGATACGGTGCTATCTGCTTGGCTCATGACATACGCTAATGTCTCTGTTGTGCTTTCATTGTACCTTATCTGACCCGAGTATAGCATAACACATCCAATTCTGTAATAATAAACAACTCAAACTGTTAAGAACTCAGTCTCATGTTTCAACATAAGAAATCATAAGTGTGAACTGAGCAATGTGGTGTATACTTCTCTTACTCACATTGCCATAAGAGTGAAGAAGAGGAGGAAGATGAGGGAGAGAATGTAAGCAACTCTTGAGTATCCAATGGACTTGCTTCTATGGCATATGTGACACATACAGATAACCAGTAAGCAAATGCCAAACCCAAGAAACCAAGCAGCAGCAACAGCAAAGAGAGGACCAGCTGTATATCCCACAGACTACAATTTCAAAACACAAGACAAATCAAATCACATGAACATACAAAAGATGGAGTCAAGAAGCAAATCAAAGTAGAAATATTCTTACAGCCCAGTAATGGTGGTTGCTGATATTCCATCCACCAGTATATTTCTGGAAACCATTGAGTGGATCCTTTCTGTATGTTCTTTGAGCAGCTAAAGCCACTGAAGCATCTCCAATCACTTGAGGGTTATTGTAAGTAGGTCCATATAATGGCGTTTCTGCCACTATAAATTTCATTGTAGAATTTTCCCAAATTGCTTTCTCAAGAGCTGAAAGAGACAAATCAGACTGAAATTAAGACAAAACAAAAACAAAACAAAACAAAAAGTATAGTAGTAAAGGCTGGAGCTTTTTTCTTTTCTTTGGCCAAACCTAACTACATAGGAAGCTGTAAACAAAAGTTTTAAGTTCTTTACTGTAGTTTTGATGATTTTCTCAGATTTTAGATAAGACCCATTATGAATCAGTTAAGAATCTTTGAAGGGTTCGGTCAAGTTTAGATTTTTGGAGTGTGACATTTTCATGGAAAGAATCCTCTTTACTTTCCCAGGAAAAGAGAAGGCTTTCTAGAGAAACAAAAAGAAATGAAGAAAGTAAAAGAAAGAAAAACCTGTGGGAGGCTGAGTAGGAGAAATGTGAATGGTCGAAGCTCCATGAGAAAGAGAAAGAGAGGTTAAGAAGCAAGAGAAGAGAAGAAGAGCCATTCAGTAGTAATGTGAAGCAATCTTGAGAGATGAGAGAAAGAGAGAGAGAAGTGCAGTCTCAGAGCAGAGGAGAGAAGGAGAAAGACAATAATAAACGCAAATTTGCTTTTTCGAATTTCTATGTGACCCACCTAAGACTTTTATGTAATGAGTTTACACTGATGATACATAAATTTTGGTTTTTTTTTTTTCCAAGGATTTGGACAATGGAATCTAGTAAAAATAAAATAAAACTAAGATAAGATCTAACTTTTAGCGCGTGTAGTTTGTTTTAGTATTTATGTTTTATGAATTTCCTAAAAAACATTTTGAAAGTGATTTAGTTATGTGTCATTATCCCATTCACTTTTAGTAAAAAAAGATAACAGGTCCTGTGAAAAATATTAGATATAGTTTCTTTTATTAAGATTTCTATTGTTGGTAAAAATAATTTAAATATGGCAATGATATATATATCACCGCTAAAATAATTATTTGGATAAATGTAATTATTTGGTGATATTTTGAAATATGTTAATAAGTAATAACTTATATATTAATATATATCACCATTAAAGTAAAATATATATCACATTATAAAAATATAAACTAAATATAATTACAAATATAAAAATTCCTACATGAATTTATATATCATAGTCTGTATAAATGTATATTATAAAAATTGATTTTAAGTGTGCTTTATCAAATGCAAAACTAAATATCAATCAAACAAATAGATCTGTTGATAGTTAACTGATTAAAATTTTATTAAATTTATTGGTCTATTATATGTGTTATAAAAAACAAACAAAAAATCAAAATTTACTTGAACTATATATATATATATATATTTAATACAAGCTTTCTGACCAATTTTTACTCAAATTTATCTTGAGTTGATTTGGTTTATCGAGGGATAACTCGGTTCGAGTTTTTTGTCTATAAATTGGTAGTTTAAGGGCACAAAAACCCTAAGATACCTTAACATATATTTCTCTTGTTTTAGAGCTAAATCTTACTTCTGCTTTTTTATTCTCTTAATTTATCTCATCTACTCTTCTATTAATATGGATCTTCAAGGATTAGTTACAAGTTCTTTAATTTTCATTTCTCTTAGTAAGTAAACTTTTAAAGCTTTTAAGTTTGGTAGAATATAGTAAAGATGGATGATTTGAGATGTTTAGGATTCAATTAACATTGTTTCATGCTTGTTAAGTGTTCTTGATGCTAAATTAATCTTGATCAAGTTGATTAAAGCTTAAGTAATTTAATGTTTCGGTTTTTTTTTATAAAATGCTTGAAGCAACCGAATATTTTTCTTTCATGTTTAAGTGTTCAGGGATTTGGAGAATAGAATCTAGTGAAAAATAATTTAAGATTTAAGTTTTAAAGCATGTAATTATATTAGATTTGTAAATTTCATGTTTTAAGATATCTCATAAACATTATTTGAGAAGTGATGTGGTTATGTGTCATCACCACATTATTATTGACAAAAATATCTTTTGAAAAATATGACATGTACAATTTTCTTCATAAAATTTATATTTTCCATAAGGTAATGATTAATAACATATATCAACATTAGAGTAGTTTTTTGCATAAATGTTAATTTTGGTAAGATTTTTGAAATAAGTTAATAACTAATAAATTATAAATAAATACATCACCATTAAGTAAAATATATATCACATATAAAATATAATTAACAATATAAAAAATTGTACAGAAATTTATATATATCATATTTTTGATATATATATATATATATATATATATATATATTATGAAAATTAAATTTGAAGTGTGCTTTATCAAATAAAAAACTAAAGAATGTCAATCAAACAAATAAATTTGTTGATAGTTAAATGATTAAAATTTTATTTAAATTTATTGGTTCATTAGGTTTAAACAAAAAAAATATTTTTACTAATTTAACGTGTTTATAAAACAAATAATAAAAATTTACTTAAAACTTATATATATATATAATTAGAGGATAACATACATATTTAAAATAAATAATCTTTAAATACAAGATAATTTACATTTAATTTTTTAAAATGTAACATTAATTATATTAAATTTTAAGAAAAATCAAACTGAAATAGTTAAAACAAATAGAAAGAAACAAAAAACATATAGTTATATTTATGGTATTTTTCCAAACCGATGAAGTTAAAATATAAAAATAATAATATCAAATGACATAATATTGTACTTAAAATTATTTTTACAATGTCAGGATTTCAATTATTTAGAATTATTGTAAAGAAATATTAATCAACCAAAAATTGGGTTAAAATTAAATGAAATTTCATTTGAATGTATTGGTTCGTTAGGTTTAAATAAATTTACTTATACCAAATTAACGTGTTTTAACAGACGAAAAAATCAAAATTTATTTGAATTTATATATATATATATATATATATATATATATATATATATATATATATATATACATATTTAAAACTAGATAATAAGAGACATATTTAAAATAAATAATCATTAAATATAAAATAATATAAATCTTAATTTTATAAAATGTAAATTTAATTCTATTAATTTTAAGCAAAATCCAACTGAAATAATTAAAAAGTAAAAAGAAAAATGAATACATATAGTTACATTTATGAGTTTTTCAAATTGATGAAGTTAAAATATAAAAATAATAATGTCAAAAAATAAGCTGATTTTTAAATCTAGAACAGTGTTATATTTATTATTTTTTTACTGTGCATGGTGCAAGATTTCAAATATTTAAGAATTTATGAAATTTGTATTTTCAATTTTTTATTTTAACTTCTTCTCCTACAAACGGTGATAAATTGATCATAGAGCGATCAAAGTCTAAGCAAAGGTTCGAGGGACCGCATAACCAATTAAGGAAACTTCTGTCATTCAATAATGCATGTTCCAAGAAAGGCAAGTTCGATTAGTCATTATTGACGGGATTATACAAAGGGAAGGTCGGGTCTGCGGGAATCACATAAATAAAGAATTGTAGAGATTCGGTCTAGCATTTGATGGCAAGTTTTGACCAAGCCAATTAAGGAAATAACAATCAATTTGCGGCTTGGTGATCAAGTCCAAGAGTAGTATAAGAAGAGACATTCCACTCTCATTTAGACACAACTCAAAAATTGAGTCTTAGAGAGAGGGCATAGCAAGAACGCAATTCTAGAGAGAGAATTCGGTAAGTGAGGATCGAGCAACGAGGATCACAGTAATCTTTTTTGGAAAACACAACTAAGTTTAAAGTCTTCGATCTTTTAAGATCAATCAAGTTGAGGATGTGATTCATGACAGTCTAATAAGGATTGTTTTGACTTGTTTGATTCTTTAGGATCAAATTTATGCTTGAGTATAATTCGCTTATGGAATGTTCGTTCATCATGTTCTTAGGGAATGTATGATAGATTTTGTTTATGGAAAGTTCGTTTGTAATATTTTTAGGAAATGCATGTTAGATTTGGTGGATTGATGACTGAGTTATGTTAGGATGTTTTATGTAAAGAATGGATGTTTTGATCTTGAGAACCTAAGTCATGAAATTTACAATATGTTTAAGGAAGGAATAACCGAATTGATTTAATTAAAAATGGTTAAGAGAATGTTAAGGACCTTCGGGTCAAATTATTGGCTATGGGCCATAATGGACCGAAGGTTCACATGTTAACTACGGCCGCATGTATGGCTACGGTCTCAGGTACGGCTAAGGCCACTGGCTTGGCTATAGCAGCAGGTTTGGCTACGGTTGCAGGTTTCGCTACGGCTGCAGGTTTTTGGGCCTTCGGGATGAAATGTTAGGAAAGGCTAAAGTAAGGAGAAATGTATGGAATTAGCTAAGTAAAGGAATGATAGAGCTGGATGCTAGCTTGTAAGTATTTTATGTATGACAATGGTTAATGAAAATGAAATGGTTAAATATAGAATGATAGAACCGGATGCGAGGGTGTTAGTAATTGATTAAGTGTTTGATTATTTGACTGTAGTGGTTGGTATTGAGCGTCTTCACCGAGTATTTGTGTATGCTCAAGACTCCTTATGTGATGCAGATGATGAGTAGTTGTTTGAACCGGAGCGTGAGACAATGAAGACCATCGCGACGGGATATTCATAAACTTAAGATTTTATTTGGGAGTTTTTACGAATAATTTCTTCATTGTCTACACTATTTTAGTCGGATTTATTAATAAGGTTGCAGCATTTACTTAAGTTTACTTGATGAAAATTTTTTATGAATTTTACTTAGAAATTTTTGAGGTTTTTAAAAGATTTATGGGTTGGGGCGTTTCAATTTGGTATTAGAGCCGGGTAGACCATTCAACACCGTCCTGGCTGGTTGATTTTCGAAAAGGAATTTGTGGGAACAGGTGGAACGTAAAAATATTCTAAGTCTCGTGCAAAGGATAAGTTTTTGTGATTATGTGAATGTGTTATGAGTGAAGTTTTTAGCTTAGTGGCTAAGAGGACTTTTGAATGAACATGTGTTAGCGTGAGCTAACTTATGTATCAATGCGTATGTCTAACACTAGGAAAAATGTGAGGGATGGTCAGGAAGAGAATGTGAATGTTGGGAATGTGGAAAACGATGGGGTTGATGGAAGAGTTGGTGTTGCGGATGTTGATGGTGTTCTAGGAGGTGCGTCTAATAACAAAATACTGCCTCCACCACCGGATTTTCTTCATATGGATGCGGCAATTACCAACATGATGCCGATGATTCCATCATTATTTATGCAGATGTTCTAGCTTCTTCGAATTCCGGTTCAAGAGGGAGATGAGGAAAATGGGGGTGCAGCAACCACCGTAGGTGCCCGGCTATTTGAACATGAAGAACGAGATGACGAATATCAAGACAGGACAACTGAGTGTTGGGTGTCAACCTACTGAAGCAGACGAGTGGAGGAGTCATTTTGAGCATAACCTTTTTTCGTTGCATTGCCCAGAGGAGCATAAAAGGACCTTGCAGTTTTTTTCCTTGAGGGTGATGCATACTAGTGGTGGCAAGGGGTACTCCGTAGAGACCCAACGATGCTGCATGACTGGGACTCATTCAAGGAAAAGTTCACAAGGAAATATTTTCCAAATGAGGCCCATATCAAGTTGGAGATTGCTTTCCTCTAACTTCGTCAGGGGACAAAATCAGCACGGGACTACGAGCAAGATTTTAGTCGCCTCAAAAGATATGCAAGACGAGAAATGGATAATTAAAAACGTCAAACTGAAAGGTTCATGCATGGAATGAAGCTTGAACTTATGACCATGATGGTGAGTAGAGATTATTAGACCGTTGGAGAACTGGTCAATAAAGCAAAATTTGTGGAAAGTGGGCTGGAAGAGGTGGCAAAACATGAACATTCACGGAGGAACCAAATGCCATCAAGGCCTAAGAGATTTTAGAACTAGGCGGGCAGCACGGTTGTGACTGCATGTGGAACGTGTGGTAAGATATATCATGGTGTATCGTCAAGGTACCGGTGGATGCTTTAAGTATGGAAGTATAGACCACCAAATTTGGGACTGTCCTGATGGAGGCGTAGGGAATTGTTACCGTTGTTGTGGTGCTAGACATCTAGATCAGGATTGGATGGCACCAGCGACTGCGTAACCAGCTCGCACGCCTGGTGAACATCCGAAAGGGGACCAGTAACCACCGGCTAAGAGACAGAACGTAGCACCAAGGGTGCATATGTTGGGTGTGGAGGATGGAGCAAACCCGATTGATTGTAACTCTCGTACCTTATACTCTTTAAGTTATTGTTTGAATCTTATGCTTAATGTAGGGATGCATAAATGGTTGTGTAGGAAATTTTACTGTTGTGGGAAGTGAAACCCACTCTTTGTTTGACTCTGGGACATCACATTCTTTTCTGCATCCTGAATTCGTTGCGCGTTGGGCATCTAAGAATTGCCTCGAAGAAGCATCAGAATGGTTCATGCAGACGGTGGTGCGATACTGAAGTTTCATGTCATTTATCAAGACATGACAATTGTGGTGGGCAATGAGGACATGTTGGGTGATCTGATTGTATTACCAATTAAGGGTTATGAAGTAGTACTTGGAATGGAATGGTTATCCCATTTTCGAGCTAACATGGACTGTGAGAAGTGTCGAGTGACCTTCACTCGAGAAGATGGAAAGCTGGTGTTTCAAGGAAAAAAGAATGAGACTAGAATTCTGGTGATATCGGTGTTAAGGGCATAATGAATGGACAAGAAAGGATGTGAGTTGTTCCTAGAAACAATCATTGTTGTGGGAACGTAACAAGAGGTGATGTTAGGTGAGATTCCAGTGGTGCGTGAATTTCATGACATGCTCCTATAGCGTATCGGATTACCACTATCGTGGGATGAGCCATTCACGATAAAGTTGGAGCCTAGAAGGCTGGGACTGCTCCTATTTCCAAGGCTCTTTACCGCATGGCTCCAACATAGATGGCAGAGTTGAAGAAGCAACTTGAGGATTTGCTCGAGAGAGGGTACATCAGGCCGAGCAGCTCGTTGTGGGGTGCACTAGTGTTGTTTGTCAAGAAGAAAGATGGTAGTTTTCTCTTGTGCATTGATTATCAGGAGCTGAACCAAGTGAAGATCAAGAATAAGTACTTGTTGCCTCGGTTTAATTATTGGATTAGCTCAAGGAGGCATCTTGGTACTCGAAGATAGATTTGGTATCAGGTTGCCATCAAATTCCTATTGCAGAAGGAGATGTTAGGAAGACATCATTCAGGACAAGGTACGGCCATTTGAGTTCATGGTCATGCCCTTTGGGTTTGAAAATGCCCCAACGGCGTTTATGAAGCTGATGAACGGAGTCTTCCATAAGTTCTTGGACAAATTTGTAATCATCTTTATCGATGATATTTTGGTGTTCTCAAAAATTTCAAAGGAACACGAGGGATATCTAAGGGTGGTAATGGAGAAACTGAGGGAGAATAAGTTGTTTGCAAATCTAACAAGTGCACTTCTTGGCAAAGACATATTGGGTTCTTGGGTCATGTAGTATCCAAAAATGGAGTCGCAGAAGACCCTGGGAAGGTCGCGGGCATTGAAAATTGGCCAAGGCCAGTACACCAACAGATATTAGGAGCTTTTTGGGACTAGCGGGGTACTATCGTCGATTCATAAAGCTTTTAAAGTCTGGCTAAGCCATTAACCATATTGACGGGAAAAGATGTGAAGTATGAGTGGACAGCAAAATGTGAGGGAAGCTTTACGAACCTGAAGATGAGTACACCGGTGCCAGTACTACCTCAGCCTAGA
Source organism: Moricandia moricandioides (assembly GCA_905132885.1). Lineage (NCBI taxonomy): Eukaryota > Viridiplantae > Streptophyta > Magnoliopsida > Brassicales > Brassicaceae > Moricandia > Moricandia moricandioides. The sequence goes on along the minus strand of CAJHQQ010000848.1, from coordinate 64,008 downwards.
GTGTCTTGTGTGGTTTTCACGGATGCATCAAAGATGGTGTTGTGGGGTATTGGAAGACCAATAACAATACTATCATCTTCCGTTGGCGAGTATGTGTGCCAAATGATAAGGAGTTGAGGGAAAATGTACTAAAGGAAGCTACCAATCTAAGTTCTCCATAAACCCTGGTGCGACAAAGATATACCACGACCTTAAGTGGTACTGTCAGGGATGAAAAGGGATGTAGCAGGATGGGTGGCAAAGTGTCCAACATGCCAATTGGTGAAAGTAAAGCATCAGGTTCTGAGTGGCTTATTGCAGAGTCTACCCAGGCCTGAGTGGAAGTATGATATGATCACAATGGACTTTGTGTGCGAGTTTCCAAAGATGATGGGCTGCAAGAATTTTGTATTGGTGATAGTGGACTGCTTAATTAAGTCAGAAAATTTTCTTTCACTCCAAATGTTAGATGGTGTGGATAAATACGTTGAAATCTACATAAGGGAGATTGTGAAGCTTTATGGGATTCATGTTAGTATCGTTTCTAATCGAGATCCACGATTTGCTTAAAATTTCTGGTTGACATTCCAGAAAGCTTTGGGAACCAAGGTGCACATGAGCACAGCATACCACCCAAAAATGGATGGAAAATAAGAACGGACATTCCAATCTCTGGAAGATCTATTGCGGGCTTTTCAAGTGGATTAGGGTAAACTATGGGATAAGCATTTACCATTAGCTTTGCGTACAGAAACAATTACCACTCAAGTATTGGGATGTCACCTTATGAAGCCTTGTATGGTTGGTCGTGTCGAACCCCCTTGTGTTGGATCGAAGTGGGGGAGGGCCGAGATTTTTCACCAGGGGTGATAAAGGAAACAATAGATAGGATTAATTTTGTCAACGAGAAAATGAAGGAGGTTCAAGATCGGCAAAAAAACTATGCAGACAAGAAAAAGAAGGAATTGGAATTCTGAGTGAGGGAGATGGCTTAACTAAGGAGAGTGACATTTAAGTGGAAGGATAGGACAGCGAAAATGGGAAAACTAGAACCGAGGTATCTAAGGCCGTTTAAGATCATAGAACGGGTTGGAGCAGTGGCGTATCGTTTAGATTTGTATGACCTCACATTTCCAACACTTAGAAAACTTTCACTCTCTTATTGGACTTTATTCTTTAACAAATTAAAAATACTCTTGAAGCGGGTGGCTACATCTTACACTAAGGGTTCGATTGTTTGAGACTTTAAGGATTTTTATTGTCAAGATTTTTAATTTTCAATTTTGCTGTTAAAAATTCGAGTTGGTTTAGAAATATTAAAAGTCATAGAATTGTAGCTTTAAGGAAACAAAACACGTAAATAATCCCCTATATATTAATTGAAGATCATTTAAAAAGTTATAACCTTAAGTTTTTACTAACTAAAAAGGGACTCTTCTTAAGTGGCAATCCCTTAAGGCTTCTTATTGCTGGTAGCATAATAAAGAGTTTAGGTTAACCTTAGTGCAAAATAATAAATCCCTAGCATGATACATATATGGGCCAACTAATTAATGTAAGGGATACAGACCTTCGTCTAAGACATATCAAATAGAAGTATAGCTCCAAGATGGACCAACTAATATATTTGTACATTATTTATGTATTCTATGTTCGGAGAAGAAGAAGCAATATCATATTCAAGTGTTGTTATTGAAGTGTTAGTACATATTATACAATTGCACATTGATGAACGAGAACGTTTGAGTGTGTATCTTCTCAATCAGTACCAAAGGTTAGATGAGACTATCCGAATCAAGCTTAAAGATGTAGTTTGTGTTATCAACTAAATATGATATTGCTTCTTCTTGGAGGAAAGATTTTGCGATTTAAAACCTACCTAGACAATATACATTGTATACGATCAGAATAAATTCAAAAAAGAAAAACTGAGTAGTAAACGAAGAACTACAATGAGTATAGTTTTCAACAAAGGTTTTCCATCACAATTTCTAGCAAGCTGATTTTTATGTGTTCTATGTTTTCTAGCTGTAAACTTTTTCTTTGAAAGTGTCAACTTACACCGTGATATTTTTATGTATTCTATCTTATATAGTTGTAAAATTTAAATATATTTGAAAACAATGTTACTCGAAAATGATTAATATATGGTTTACACATTCTTGATGTTGGTTAAGAGGTATTTAAATTTAATTTAATCAGACCAAAGCAATCAAATTAAAATATTGTTTACACAATTGGTTATACTACCGTTTTAGACACAAAAAAATTATGTAAGTATATATTATGTGTTATCTATTATAAACATATGATCGTGCTTATATATATATATATATATATATATATATATATATATATATTTTTAGTTTGTACCCACTATTGTAAACATACAATCGCAAAAGTAAATCACATAATTTCGATAAATAATATATAGGTTTGATACCCACAAATATATATGCTTGATACCCAGTTCAGCAAGAGGTAAATATGATAATCTATATTATTAAAACTGAAGTACCTATAGAGATTGTTTGGAAACATGGATAGCAGTATTAAAAAGAGTATATTTGAAAACATGAATAGCAAAATTAAAAAGGCTTTAACTCTAATATTTTTTTTTCTTAATATATCTTATTTTGCACAATATAGATTTTGTCTATTATTTACTAAAAATAATTATTTCAATATGATAAACAGATTATGAGAAATATATGATGCATCTTCCAATTATATACACATAATGATTTGTAAATATAATAATATGCAATTCATTATATGGTGCAAAATATAAAATATAAAACACTTAGAATGAAACGAAAATATAAATAATAAAAATTAGTACATGCAATACAATTGCATTACAAAATGGTAACACATCAAAACTATATAATGGTCACATAAAAACATAAATCAATATATATAGATAAATCAACACATGCGCGGGTGCGCGGGTGCGCGGGTTGAGCTCTAGTTTATATTGACACCAAGTAATGTATTGTCCCAAAAAGAGTTAGTTAAGAAAGCAATAATATTTTGGCCCGGTTGTAGTTAATGATCTAAATCCTTGACGTTAACCTAACTACAAATCCTATATAAACTGTTGATTGTACTCAAACCCATACCATCATCATTCGAGCTACCTTCTTCGCTACAGATTTAGAAGTAAAAATATTTTGTATATCAATTCAGTAACCAAGTTGAAACCCTTCAAAACCATGTGGAAGATCAAAATGAAAGTTATTAGATTGTGGAAACAGTACTCAGCTGCTGAAGGGGAAACCATTGAGATGATTCTATGAAATATTAAGGTATGGTGTTACAAAGTTCTTATTTTGACTATTCACGATTACCCAAGTGAAGATTTTCCTGACTTCTTATGGTTTCTATATGTATAAACAGAGTGCTAAAATTCATGCCTTGGTGAAAAGGGATTTGGTTGATCAATTAGATCCTTTCTTAAGACAATGATATTTGTTGATATTGATCAATTTCTCTGTGAATCATTCATGTGGTTCATACAAAACCACAAATCATCCTTACAAGATAAGTTTCACGTCCACAACCCGTGTTCGACAAAGTGAGCAATTGCCTGCGGATCTTTCTTGTTTCCAACCAGTGAAGTACAAAAAGTGCTTGATGTCACTCTAAATCCTGATTACTTGGTGGTGAATATTGGTTAATAAGAATGTACTCTATATTTCCTCATTACAAATATATTAATAATATGTTTTCTATACGGTTCAGATATAATCGGCCGAATTGTTGAAGTGAATCATGTTGAACATGTTAATGTCATTGGGAAAGAGACAGAGAAGATCTCCTTAGAGTTGCAAAATGAAGAGTTAGTTTTCTTTAATTCTCTTTTCAGTTACAAAAGAATACATAGTATTTTTATTATTTAAAAAAAATATTTTCACTCTTTTTGATATGTTAGTGATGAAAGATTTCCATTGGTGCTCTAGGAAAATTCGTTTGTGATTTTATTGAGGCCATCTAGTAACGATAGAAGAAAATCATAGAAGACTTTTGTTTTTAAGCTTACTTTTATCATCGTAGATATGCGATTACTAAAATCTATTTTTTCCTTTTCAATTTTGATTATGCATTGTTGCAAAGTATCTTACGGTTAACTTTCCCAACGATTTACAGCTTCTGGCCGAGTTATCGAATCATATGGAAAATAAAATTAACAAAAGAAACGAAAATCAGATCAATTATAAATGTATATTCCAGATCTCAATTTGTTTTGAAAGAGACTAAACTTAAAACTCCCAATTGACCAAGCGAATACATTACTCTATAAAGCAAATGGAACCCTCAATATTACTGCTTTCATGTGTATCTCGAAGGTGTTATTTCATCGGTGAAAAACATACTAATTTGGGTGGACAATGTGTGAACCGAAAAAAAGGAGAGATGAAGAGATAAAGTGTTTTCAGGAAAAAAAATAGTAAATGATTTCATTTTGGTTGAAACATGCAAAGTGATTGTGAATCGGGCTTATTTGGGCCACATCAGGTTTCTAATTTAAAATTTGGCATTGTCGATTTTGTGTGGTCATAATGTGGCCCATAACTAATTATACTTAATAATAAATAATAGTCTAACCCAATATGTAGTTATCTTTTTGCGTATCGGGGATTTTTCATTTTATGTTGTAAAAAATATGTGAAAGTTTTAGATTTTGATAATTAGCATAATTTACAGTCATATATTAATCTTTTTCACTTATAAGTTGGTAAAAGAAAATGAAAAATAGTTTTATTTGTATGAATTCAAAATATCCCAATAAATCGCACCCATAAGAAATTAAATAAATTAAAATCCACAATCTCAATTGCCATTGTTCTCCATCTAAACCATAGATGATTATATAAACAATCCAAAATTATATATATGAAAAACGATCATATATAATTCTTAAATTTGTCAAAACCATATGGTTTGTACTTTAGTTTTATTAATTCACCATGCGCGAGGCACGGATCTTATCCTAGTAAAATTAGTTATTTTGGACGTGAGAAATTTAAGGAGAGCTTTTAGAATATTAAGGAAATTAAAGCCTGATAGAAAATAAATTGACTTTAAAACCTTTAAAATCAAATTATAATTTCAACAGCCCATTACCAATAGAAACCTAATAAAATCATAAAAAAAAAATCATAATTCTTATATATTAAAGAGAAGGTATTTAAGTGATTTTTGATGGGTATGCTCAATTTTATGTAATAGTATTTATATCATAGTTTGTATATGAGTATGCATTGAACTCTATAAATAGTTGTTCATTAGAGACCTTCAGTCAAACATAATTAAAATAGTTGTTCTTGAATGAGAGACACTTAGTCTCTTAAGTGATAAAGTAGTTGATAGTTAACCAATATATGTCGATGTGCTTGTTGCCTCTCTACATGACGAAGCGTATAAACATGACCCGCTCCAACAAATCTTCCATGGTTTGGTAAAATTAGTTGAATTTCTGAATTTGGTCTTATGCTAGTCTCAGCTAAAGGTCGATCATCTACACGACCAGTCCGAGTGAATCGTGTCTCTATATCATTGAGATACATTGAGCAAAATTTTATACACTCATCAGCTAAATATTGTTCACATATAGAACCTTCAGGCTTAGCGTGGTTCCTAACATATGATTTGAAGTATCCTAGAGTCTTGTAGATAGTTGAATAAAGTAGGTTTTCAATTGTATGTGGATATGTATATAAAAACCTATAATGAAAAGTATACCTCTCAATCGGATACATCCAACAAAAGGGAACTGGTCCACCGAGTTTTGCCTCTTCTATGAGATGTACTATTAAATGCACCATTACTGTGAAAAATGATGGAGGAAAAAACATCTCCATACGCCATAAAGTCACCACAATACGGTCTTGTAATTTATCAAGTTCATTGATAACAAGGACCTTTGCAGAGATATCTCTAAAAACTGACAAAGCTCGACAATGGCTGATGACAGATCTGTTGGGAGCAGATTTTGAATTGCTGCTGAAAACAAATCTCTCATTATCACGTGACAGTCGTGGCTTTTTAAGCCTGATAGCTTCCGATCATTAACATTAACACAACTTGCTAAGTTAGAAGCATAACCATCTGGTAGTTTTACATTATGTAAGACACTTAAAAAAATATTTTCCCATGACTGGTAAGAGAAAAACATGCAGCTTGATACTTCTCATTATCATCCGGCCACAAGTCAGAACGTATACCTAGCTCCCGAAGATCTCTTCTAGCATTGAGATTGTATTTTGATTTTTTTTGTCATCCAACAATGTATAGACTAGATTGTCAAACACATTCTTTTCTATATGCATGACATCAAAATTGTGTCGGAGAATTGTAAATTCCCAATAAGGCAACTCAAAAATATATTTTTCTTCTTCCATTGCTGAGTACTAGATCTTTCACCATCACTTCGAGATCTTTTTCTTTCAACTCCCGCTAAAATATTTTTCTTCTAAGAGTAACATTAACTTGTTCTAGATGATGAAGAATTTTAGAACCTGTCAATGTGGCTGGTGGAGCTCTGGTTTCTATTTTTTCGTCAAAATGTAAGATATTCTGACGGAAACCATGACCTGGAGGAAGAAAACGCCGATGACCAATAAAACAATTTTTTTCCATGGAGTAGACTTTTTCCGATGCCATCATCGTTACAGATTTTACGAGCTGATTATGTTTACGTATTCCAACCCAACTAATTTCCTAAACCAGGAAAATCGCTAATTGTCCACATGATAGCTGCTCACATGTCAAATGTTTGTTTCGTAGAAGCATCTAGTGTTTTTATCCCATCAAACCATAACTCCTTCAACTCTTTGATAAGTGGCTGCAAGTAGACATCAATATTATTACTAGGCATGTGTTTTCCGGGGATAACCATAGAAAGGATCATTGTTGTCTGCTTCATTGACATCCACGGTGGGAAATTATAAGGAAATACCATCATTAGCCAGATGTTATAACTACTGCTCATTATACCAAATGGGTTAAAACCATCAGTTGCCAAGCCTAGTCTAACATTTCTTGGATCGGATGCAAATTCAAGATATTTTTTTTTATCAAATTCCTTCCAAGCCCTTCCATCTCTTGGATGTCGAAGCTTACCATCATTGTTACTAGCAGTTGCATGCCATTTCATGTGAGTAGCAGTTTTGGATGACATGAATAAACGTTGTAGTCGTGGTTTTAGAGGGAAATAACATAAAACTTTTGCCGAAGATTTACTTTTTTGATACTCTGATCTAGAAACACTGCTTTCTGTAAAAAAATATTATTTTTCCAGCGAGAGGCTTCACAAACTTTGTAAATATCCCTCTCTACATCGGCCTCCCAATATAACATGCAATCATTTGGACATGCATGAATAGATTATAAGTCATTCCTAATTTGCGGATAACCTTTTTTCATGTCGTTAAATGAATCTGGCAACTTAGCATATGTAAATGATTTTTTCATCAAATAAAGCACCATGGATATCCCCTTGTCACTAATCCCACACATACATTCAATATGGTATAACTTCCATATAAAAGACAATTTCGTGAACTTACTGAATCCTGGATATAGCTCTTGATTATAGTCAGCGAACAACTCATAAAAACCATCTCCATTTCCATAATTTCCACTTGAATTTGATGGTCTTTCAATGTCCATAGGTTGCTCAGAGATCCAAGTCCATGTTCAACATGCATATTCGTACTAATATCAGGAAAAAATATCATTCAAGAGATTCAAAGTTGGATCTAATTCAACATGAGCCATATCGAAAGGTACTCTTGCATTCTCCGTGACACATGTATCCTCTCCGTGTAGTATCCAACTTGTGTAAGAATTGAAGAAACCAAAGCATATCAAATCACCTTCGATATCTTCTCTTGTTTTAGATTTTGCTAGAGTGCAATGATTACATAGACATTTCGTCACGCTTGCATTATATTTACCAAAGGCAAACTCTAAAAAACTTTTCACTCATAGTCTGTAATCTTGAGATAAACGTGATTTGTTTATCCATAGTTTATCCTTCAAATCTGAAAATACAATTTGCAGACTTTAGAAATTCACAAGCAGTCATTAAATTGCAAATCCAGAAAAGTTCAAATCAATAAACTCACGTTAACTGAAAAATAAAATGAAATTACCTTATTGTATGCAATATTTGATTCTTTGAAATTGCTCACTAATGATTTCTCAAGTTTTATTCTCTTGAGTAAGAGACATAAATTCTTTAGTGGAGATAAATTTTAAAATATGATTACCAAGGGTGCACGGAACTTGCCTCCTATTGTCTAATTTTTTTTCTTATGCTTTAACTTTTTATCAAAAGCTAATTGAAAGGAAGTTGATGAAAAGCTTGGTGAGTGTTAACGACAGCTGCCTATTTTTCTTTTTTTTTTTGACAAAAAGAGTTTATTTATTTTACTTTTTAAGATAAATTTCAATTTATTTTTGATCACATGCATATTATTAATGCACAAAGTTATCTCATATGTAAGTAATATTTTTATTAGCGTCAATTTTTTAATGATGTAAAATTTGTATTATTTAATAAATAATGGAAATACAAAAAATCAATTACATTATTTATTTAATTAATATAATTGTAAATAATAGAATCATTTATTAAGAAGTGATAACAATTATAAAAAACACATCACTTTATTTAAATGATACCAAATAAATTAATAAACAAATCATCTTTTATAATTGGTGCTAAATTACGTATATTTGAATCATTTACAAATAAGTAATTTGAAATAAAATCACTTGGTTTTGTCTACCACTTTTTTGTAGTGGAAGTAGTATAATGTAATCTGGAGAGATTGTATGTAATACTTATTTTATTTTATTTTTTGTAACATTGTATGTAATACTTATATGTTGTGACTTTTGAAATAAATAAAAAAAGTACTAAAAGATCAAATTTTAGTTTCAGTTAGCTTAAAAATTAAAAATTCAGTATTATATAACATATACAACAAATTAATTATAAAACAGTGAGATATATGAGTAATTTTATTATAGTTGTCAAGATAAATATAATATTTTGAAAAAATTAAACTTAATTTTTCCTACAAAATACTAAAATATATAAAATTCACATGTCACAAATAAATAATAAATAACGTTCGCATTCATTTTTTATAATTACTGTGATAAAATTAACTAAATTATGAATTTTTATAAAATATTTGTACTTACAAAATTGCAGACAGCCACTTAATTGTTTTTTTTTTTTTACGAAAGGAAACGAGACGAAGACCACAACATTGTGGGACCAACCAACTCCGCCGTGACTGTATGTCTTGTGCTTCCTCATTCCTACTCACAAGTCCCAAACAAACATCCATACACACAAATCAACATCATTAGGCACATTAATAAGTTTTGATAGAAAAAAAAAGAGGGTTTTCGTGGGAAATTCTTCTTCCCAATTCTCATGAGTCTATCGTTATTTCTAATAATCAGATACACCTACATAGTCTCCGGTGATCCTCCTCTCCAGCAAGATCTCCCTGGAAGCCAGTCATTTTCTTCCAGAGATGACGTCATGTTTTCCGTCAAGCCTCCGTCGAAGAAGACTAAGAAACTTTTTCACACTGCCGTCACAGCCACGGACTCCGTGTATAGCACGTGGCAGTGTCGGATCATGTACTATTGGTACAATAGGTTCAGGGACGAACCCGGTTCGGAGATACCCGGATCTTACATTCAGGTCGACCCGATGGGCTCATGGATGAGATCCCTACCTTTGTTGCTAACCCTCTTCCATCTGGTGTTGATCAGGTTCATTGTTTTATAATTTATTGGCTACTGGTGATGAATATAATATAGATGCATAATATATATAGCTAAAAACTTATTATTTACTAGCAAGATTTCAGAATGATAGTGATATTAATTTCCTATTTTGAAGTTTATAACTGAAAATAGCTAGCCATCACATTAACAAAACTAATCTTAAATCTTGTACAACATATATTAATAATGTTTAAGTTGAATAAGTAAAAGTAATTTCCAATAAACATAACAATTTTCACTATTCTATAGGGTTTAAACAAAACTCTAGAAACAATGGGTAATGTATAACTTTTATTGCAATTATAACATTCTAAGAAGAAATATCACTTACAGAAAAATCATATGATATTGGCATGATGAATTGTGTATAATGTGAGGGATATGTAGTTCTAAATAGGCCTTGGGCGTTTGTGCAATGACTTCAACGAGCACATATACAGGAAGAGTATGTACTACATTCCCAGTTCTTTTTTTATATTTGTTCTGATACCTAACCCATTGGCAAAAAAAATTATTTGTTGTGATACCTAAACAATTATTTTATTTTAAATGATCTCCCATAGTTAGGAATTGTTGATTTCAATCTCATATCTAGGTATGGAAATGCCACTTTTGATGTTCGTATGTTTTCTTTTCTTGATCACTATTTCAGTTACATTCTTATGGCGGAACCTGATCATATCATAATTAAACCAATACCAAACCTAGCCAGAGGCAATATGGGGGTTGCATTTCCCTTTACCTATATTGAACCCAAGAAATATGAACCGGTTCTCCGAAAATTCTTCCCCAAGAAGAATGACCCCATATCAATGTAACATCCCGAGTTGTGATATGTGGAAAGACTTAAGAGAATTGATTTGGCTACCTATATCACCAAAGTGCACTTACCTTTTTCGTCAACCATCCATTTAGAACTTCAGGGTTAAGCGTGCTTATGCTGGAGTAGTGAAATGATGGTGTGACCTATCGGGAAGTGATTCGCGATACCGTGTGAGTGAGGCCAAAACAAGGGGAAAGGTCATGTGGTGATTGCATGGACAGTAAACAATGATTTCGAGCCTTTGGAAAAATTTACGCCCCGACTGTTGGAACGGGATGGGGTCCACGGGCCGAGAGAGCGGGTGTGGGTGGCCCATTAGTTGTGGGCGGTAGTGGCGTTACAAGTGGTATCAGAGCTGGTTAGCCATCTCAGTTCTGGCCTGAGAGGCGTCTTGATACCTGTCAGGGGCGCAACGAGGGCGTTGCGTTCTTTGAGATGGGGTGAATTGTAACATCCCGAGTTGTGATATGTGGAAAGGCTTAAGAGAATTAATTTGGTTACCTATGTCACCAAAGTGCACTTACCTTTTCCGTCACACATCTGTTTAGAACTCAAGGGTTAAGCGTGCTTATTCTGGAGTAGTGAAAGGATGGGTGACCTATCGGGAAGTGATTCGCAATACCGTGTGAGTGAGGCCAAAACACGGGGAAAGGTCATGTGGTGATTGCAGGGACAGCAAACAAGGATTTCGAGCCTTTGGAAAAATTTACGCACTAACCGTTGGAACGGGATGGGGTCCACGGGCCGAGAGAGCGAGCGTGGGTGGCCCATTAGTTGTGGGCGGTAGTGGCGTTACAAGTGGTATCAGAGCTGGTTAGCCATCTCAGTTCTGGCCTGAGAGGCGTCTTGATACCTGTCAGGGGCGCAACGAGGGCGTTGCGTTCTTTGAGATGGGGTGAATTGTAACATCCCGAGTTGTGATATGTGGAAAGGCTTAAGAGAATTAATTTGGTTACCTATGTCACCAAAGTGCACTTACCTTTTCCGTCACACATCTGTTTAGAACTCAAGGGTTAAGCGTGCTTATTCTGGAGTAATGAAAGGATGGGTGACCTATCGGGAAGTGATTCGCAATACCGTGTGAGTGAGGCCAAAACACGGGGAAAGGTCATGTGGTGATTGCAGGGACAGCAAACAAGGATTTCGAGCCTTTGGAAAAATTTACGCACTAACCGTTGGAACGGGATGGGGTCCACGGGCCGAGAGAGCGAGCGTGGGTGGCCCATTAGTTGTGGGCGGTCTGGGCGTTACAATAAGGATCAACCCCATTGGTAACTCTCCAGTGATAGTGTCTAAGGTATAGTAATCTTATCCCTAATCCAAGTCTTTTAGGGTATAGATAATTCCATGGACTATTAATCTAATTTTTGTTTAGTAGAATGCATTGATGAAAATTGCTCCAACATGGATTAACGTTTCTTTAGCTGTGAAGAATGACCCACAAATAGATAAAAGTTTTGGTTGGGTCCTTGAAATGTAAATTTCTCTTACTCTTCTTTGTTGTCAAATTCTAAACTTACAATGTTATATTCATCGGTCTATGTTGATTTATATTATAAGGTATGCCTATACTGTTTCTTCGGCGTTACACGGTGTGAGCAACATTCTACACAAAGACTTCATGATTCAGGTTTTGATCAATAAAGTTTATCTTGTATAAACTAAGACCTTTCAGACTTTTGGAACATAACAAGCCCTGCTTTTGTGTGGCCTCCTTGGGACACTGAAACAAATAAGACGTACATCATACACTACACTTACGGCTGTGATTTTGACATGAAGGTACGTAAAATATTGAAACGAGAATCAATTAAACAAAGCTAACGAAAATGTTAGATAAGTTTGGGTTATATACTTTGTCTCATGGGTCTCATAACTTACAGGGAAATGTAATGCATGGAAGATCGAAGAATGGAGATTCGATAAACGGTCTTACGGGGATAAACCGCCTCCAAGGAATCTCACATTGCCACCACAAGGTGTTCCTGAGAGTGTGGTATCTATAGCTTCAACAATGTCTTTGTTTCCTTTTTTTTTTATATTTTCTGAAAAGTTCTGAAATAACTAGACACAACACAATGCAGGTTACATTGGTGACAATGGTGAACAAAGCTACGACTGATATTCCTAACTGGGAATTCTAAGAGTTTTTTTTGAAAAAACAAGAACATTCTTGGACTCTATTTCATAGTTGTTATTATTCAAATATTGAATTACAGATTTGAAATTTTTTGGATAATTGTTAGGAAATGGTAACGTGCTTCACAATCATACCAAAACTTTATATCGCAAAACGTAAAAAAAAGAAAGCTGAAGAAAACATACCAATATCAGGCGAGAAGAAATGATTGCCTTCAAGGGTAGGAATGTTTAAAAACCAATATAATTTCAAGAATATCCATCTACGCGCTTTAGCAGCATCAAACATATAAATTTATTGAACTAACAATTTTTATCCAATAAAATCTTTAAAAACAGATCAAGGACTATCTAAGGAGAAGACTCTAATGTGTGATACGTGTGGTTCCATTCCTAATAGAAGAATTCTCACTTGTATAATGAGAGAGAGACAAGGAGACATCAATATCTCAAATAAAATTACACTTTGTAAATTGAGACTAATCATAATATAGAGCTGAGAACATAGCTCCGTAAATCATACCTTTTAAATTGAGGCTAATCATATGGATTTCTCATTCTGCCTCCACTTGCAGATTACACCTTGAATCTCAACTTGTTTTGACCATATCACTCCATAGTGAGTTCCTTGATTTGCATTAAATTTGGAAACAAGAGCATACATGTGGCCAATGCCAATGGCATGAGGGTTCTTATTTTTTTATTTTTTTTCTTTTCTTTTTTGTTTTGATTTTTAAAAAAAGATTAAAAAAAAAAACGAACCAATTACGGGCCGCCACGTGGCAGTGGGGTCCGCAAACAGTGTAAGAAACCCACTAAAAGCGGTTCTTATTTAGAAGTTTTAAGAAGCGGTTCTTGCACTATTCATGGACGCCACATGTCAGTGGAGTCCGCGAACAGTGCAAGAACTCTTCTTAAGATACTCCATTAATCATGCTCTTAAAGATTCTCTTCCCTAAAATATTCAGCCTCTCCAATGATTCTAACTATGTAGTGACTATAATATTCACCAAAAACCATGTTGACTTTCTTCTGCTTTGTCATTAATGACCTAGAGAATTAGGTTGATTGTTTGTAGGTTTTGGTTTTTACAAAATTTATTTTCTATCCAATCAAGCTTTTGGTAAATTAGATACCATATTTTGTAGGGAATCCAAATTTCAATCCTTTCATCCTTTTATGCATAAAAACCATAATCCATAATTTATAGGTTTCTCCATGATGCTACGACTACCTTTAATATAGATTTTGTAAAAATATATAATAAAATAGGAATAAAAATCACAAAAATAATATTATCAACAAATTGAACTTTGGAGTTTTGTTTAGGTAATTATTTCATAATGTTAATCAATATGTTACTTATAAATTTATAAGGTTATTTATCCCACTATATTTTAGTTTTTATTTTATTTTAAAGTTTTAGCTATTAACTTTTATAATATTTGAATTCAGAAATTTATAAACTTATCATAGTGCTAAAATATATTGAAATTTTGTTTATTTTTTAAATCAAAAATATTTTATGTAATAATATTATTATTATTTATTATTTTCCTAGTAAGTAATATTTTATTATTAAAATTTTTATTTTAACAATTTTAATTTAGAATAAAATAATAACCTTATATTCAAAATCCAAAAAAAAAACTAAAAACTAAAATATTAATCACCATTCAAGTTTTTCTAAATCTAAAACCTACAAAAAAATCAAAAAACAAAATTAAAAAAAAAACAAAAGCTAAAATAAAATAAAAAATCTAAGATCTAAAAAATATGTAACCAATAATTACCTAAATCAGATTGTCTGGGACTGTTACATTTCAAGAACTTAATCTGCGACACAAATTTGGCTTCAATCTCAGTCTTAATCCTTATCCCGATCTCATATGATCTATCGTGCTTAAAAAATATCTATTATATTAAAACAGGAACATGACCAATTGATAAATGTTTGGTCCAATTATTTATTACTCATATTTGTTATTTTATATTAATAATATTATGTCATTTATATTATTGAAAAAAATTATAGAAAAAGATAAATATAAAAACTAAACTTTTCAAAAAAAAAAATTATATGTACCCGCCCTTTAAAGGGCGGGTGAGAATCTAGTTAAACCTTTATTATCTTACAAAAGACATAGTCACAACATCACATTTTCTAATTGGTGGCAGCGCATAAGTGGTCCAAATCTCTCACTTGGAAAGTCAAAATTGTTTATGTAATCGATCCACCCATGTGAGTTCCTTTCTATAGCACACTGGTGAGTATTTCCCTTGAGAAAAATACCATGGTCACAAGATTGTTACGTCAATGACAATGATTTCATTCATATAAAATAGTATGTTGATGAAGAGAGATTCAAAGTGAAGCATAACAGAAAAGCATCCACAAGTGAGTTAAAAGTATCTATTAAATGAGGAAGTTGTGTAACTCAAAGTGCCATGCATGTTTAGATTGTTTCAATCCATAAATTATTTTTTTCAATTTGACTTAGATTCGGTTTGTTATTGTCCAAATATTTAATCGAGTTGCTCCATGTAACAGTCCTTTGTTAAGAGTCCCTGTAAAATGGGTTGCTCACCTTATGTTGTCTTAATCCATATAATGAGAGACATCAAATCAAAGGATAATTATCACATTTGTGTGTCACCACTAGATATAAAATTTCTTGAAAACTGATGTTAGGTAGCTGATGGAATTTCTTTGGAACAAGACGAGATTTAAAGTTTTCTACATAGCCATCAAGATATTGTTTGATGTGAAAATTTCCATTTGTTACCAATAATATTTTAATCCAATGATGTGGAAAGAGGTACCATGTGTGAATCTGATCTGAGAATAAAACTCATCGGACATTGATTTCTC
Organism: Moricandia moricandioides; assembly: GCA_905132885.1. NCBI lineage: Eukaryota > Viridiplantae > Streptophyta > Magnoliopsida > Brassicales > Brassicaceae > Moricandia > Moricandia moricandioides. The sequence continues at coordinate 48,376 of CAJHQQ010000848.1, read as the reverse complement.
TATCTCTCGCTTTTCATAATTTTCCTAATATTCGCTCGTTCATCGTCAAATTGTGGTGATATAATGCCGATCATCGACACTTTTTAAATGTTTTAGTGATGTTATTTTTTCCCTTGTTACAAGGGGTGAATGTTGACTCTATGAGCATGTGCAAGCGATATTGAGTCACATCGCATTCAACAATCAAAGAAGTATTAGTTTTCTTTGAATTGTCTTCATCCACTATGTCATGCAAATTTCCAGTATTGAAGGTTATGTAACTTCATTGGATAAAGAATTCAAACATGGGGATGAAGATGAAAACAGAGATGGAAATGGTGGAATTTATATTTGGGTGCTGGTGGTGGCCACGTTGGACGTGTGAAGACATATTTGGGAGGAGAAGAGGAAGGTGATCGAAAGGGGAAGCTAAATTCAACAAAAATAAGTGTGACGAAATATAGAAAATGTGAAAGTGGGTTATAAGCAAAGTAATTCACTTAGGCTGAGTGAATAGCCAAGAAAGATACACGGTTGAGAACGAGATTCAAGTTTGTGATGTGTATATGGCTTCAGCTATGGAAAGAAAGGCATCTCAACACTTATTTTTTTTTATAGTTTAACTTGTTCTCAAATAGCTTCTCGTATGTAGAGAATATAGATAATGTAGGCATGGATAGAATTTTAATTTGATAAACATATGCAGTCATAGCATACGTCTAGTAACTCTTTGGCATGTGATAAGATAACAAGCCCGGATTCTACAGTGTTGATGAATGTGTTAAGTGAACCTATTGTATTTGGGTGTATGAGACAGACATATAGATGAGTGGTCCCATTTGTTGCAATAATTCAGCCAATATACATATCACATCCATTATAAGAGTAGAAAGTGATAAGTTTGTGTTGAAAGCGATTTTCCACATGTTCCTTTCACCAAATGAATGTGTCGCGAACCTTAGATTTTATGTGAAGTGGACATAACCAAACATAATGTGTGAAATGATCAAAAATATAACTTTGTACTTAAACTCATCGATGGACTAAAGCATTGACGTCCATACGTCTGAGTAGACTTGTCAAAGAGGTTGTATTAATGAAAGTGATGATGAGGAATATAAAGGAATGTGTGACTTTTATTAATAGAAAAATCCTTGCACCGGAATGAAGAATTGTATTGATAATAGAAAAAAATTAAAAAAATTGCATATTTTAAAATAGAAAGGTTTGGATGTTCTAATCTCTAATGTCAGAGTACTAGTGGAATTTTATTGAAACATAAAATTAGAATGATTATAATAATTTCAATGTGACAACTCGATCCTCTGTTTTGATTTCCCATGATTATCATTCTCTTTTGAGATTCTTCATTTAAAATAATTCCTGGACTGTGTCCAAAAAAAAAATTCCTGGAAAATTCCACATACATTTGATTATCACTACATAATTTCTTGGTCGATATAGGATTTTTTGCAATACTTGGAAGATGAAGAACATTATTCAAATAAAAAGATCATGTGGGAGAAGGAAAAAGGAAGAAGGGATGATTTCGTATTAGCAATCTCAAGGTCTGTTCTATTTCTAATTTGTATATCTTTGCCACCTATGTAAAAACAATGGCATGCGATATTTGTAAGATTGTACGTCACATGATGCGAGGCTCTGGTGTCCATCAGCCAAAATAGATTAGTATTCTTTCATAATAGTATTGTATGCTTCAAGATATATCATGTATTTCACACATGGGGACGTGCAGGTAGAAAACTTTGTTTTTTGTCCATTAGTTATGCATTGGTGATTGTTGTTAGGAGACAAGTTGGAAATGATACATCTTTTCATGCCATGATTTTTTGTTTCACAAGCTTCGCATTTTCCAAGATATGGTCTTGGACCTCGGTGGTTAATCATGTGTTTACGAGGAGACGATTAATTATCAATAATATTTTTGTTTTTGTTTCAATTTTATTCGTTGTATAACATGATGTGCAGCGATAAAAAAAACTGTTGGTGAGGCGGAGAAAAGTCTGTGAGAGCAAGTTTCCTATTGATGAGATTCTCAAGAAGTACTACAAATGAGACTGGTGAGTCAAGGCTGTAAATGGCTCAACAAGTGATTTATAATCTCATAATTCTTCAAAAAGGATATCAGTAAGATCTTCATGATCAATCGGGATTTCAAGCAGATCCAATGCATTTTATGTTGCATAAAGGTATCTACTTTTGTATTTCCTTTCATTACTCCAACTTATTTTTCAGTTGTTTGATATGCTCTTAGAAGGTTTGGAAAATGTTACAGAGAGTGCAGTACAAGATTCGAGGGAAGTGGTTGAGTTCCCAGTGAAGGTTTTATGCGCGAGCTCACTAGAGCACATGAGAGAGCTAAAGAGAAGGATATATTGAGTCGCCATATAAATTATTAGTTTGCTTCCTCTTTTTGGGTTTGGTTCCTCTTTGTCGAAATGGGTAATTGTTGTCGGCTGGATGACATTGTTGGAGTCAATGAATTTGAGCAAATAGCACCCATAAAGACACAATTTGATATGGGCAATTTATGTGATTTTAATGTTGAGTAAAGTCTTATCATGTTAATCAAGACAATAGATCTCTTCATAACTTTGTAATTTATGATGTTATTAGCGGCATATTCATCAGTTAATATTGTGTTCAACGAATAATTTTTTATTATTAGAATTCCTTTAAGTAACTTATAATATCATATAAATAAAAATAATTTTATAAAAGAGATTGATACATTATAAACAAAATATAAGGGAAAACGCTATCTATATATACATGTTTATGGAGAACGATCTATAAGATATCTCATAGATGTACGAAATTATTTTTAATGTAATATGTTGATGCATGATACATAATATCTCTACAAAATAAAGAGTCGACCATAAAACATCTTCACAACTGAAATTTGATACCATAAACAAGGGTGATGTAGCTCAAATTACCCTAGAGCAACTCACTCAAATAAGAGATCGATTGCGGTACTTAGGGATTAAATTCATAGGAAGCATGGGTACACAATAAGCTATAGATATCGAGATTAAGCTAGGCGATAATTTATAAAATTAGTAAATAAAGAAATTAAATCAGTTCTGAGACATATGGGAAAAGCGTCAGACTTGGGGTTTCATGCATGCAATCATAACTTAAAGAATGCTAAGGGTGTGATAAAAAATTTCCAAGAAATCAAATTCAGTAAGTAAGATATCCAGCTCTTGTGGGTCTAATCAGATGTCTAACCCCTATAATTCCAACTCTCGTATGCGAATTATGGAGAGTGTCAATCGTTACTTATTTTAGACAAGCATTATTGTTCAGTTCTATTTGTTCACTAAGTAATGTAAACTAACTCTCATTTATCTCAACAAGATTAGTTTCAGGAATCGAACCCGCTCTCTTGGTTGTCGATTATTCTATGATCAAGTTTCGAGTTAACTAATATAGAATACAAGCAATAAGATCAATCCTGTGAGGTATTCAAATTAATCATCGTAGCAATTGTATATTACACAATTTTATCAAAATCCTAGAAAACCCTAAATCTAACAAGTAGACTACTCAGACATATTAAAGAAGACATAACGATAGGGATTAAAACATGAATAGTATGTAATAATATATGTCTTAAAGTAAAATTGTTATTCGTTTATATATTTTATTTAATTAGAATTTGGAAAGTCTGATCATTTCAAAATTATCAAGAAAAATTTAGTTAGTATTTACAAAAATATAAGTATTTTAGATTTATGTCTTTGTATTTTTAATATATTAAATCATATAAATCTATTAAAATATCAATAATTAAATCATATCAAATTATATTACATTTAATATATAAAAGTATTAAATTCATAACATATTATTTAAATTTAAAATAAATCATTTAATTACACAATTTTGGTTAAAGTTTTGAATATATTCAAATACAACCCACTAATCAATATCTTTAATAACCTAATTTTTAAATGTCCATTTGGATGATGGAATTTTCAGCCCATTGAATGCTTTTATTGTTAGGTCCATTAGTTTAAAAAATGTATAAGTATTGATGTCTAATTCACCAGGAAACGACTATTTCATACCAAACATATCGTGATATATTCAATTTATACCCGACTTATATGACCGTGCAAAAACATACTCGTACATTCAAAAAAAATCATATAACATATATATTGTTTACATTTAGCGAAATCATATATCAATCGCCACATTAACTGCCACATCATTTAATTTTATGGACGTGGATGTTATGTAAGCTAATGTTGCTGACGAATATGCCAAGTGTACAATTTTGTTTAAGAAAAATAAAATAATATAGATGATCTAGAAAATATATTTTTAGAAAATGTAAACGTTTATAAAAAAATTGACAGCTTATAAATTTTTACTACTTAGTAAAATTAACAAAATTTAATTAAATAATAAAATTGTAATCTTATATAAGACATATATTTGTTTTAATGTTTCGATCATGTCAATTAATCTTAATCTTTTGTTAATTTTGGTTATGTGTTTGTATAGAATTTTTTTAGATTAGTTATGTAACTATGCGAATAATCTATCTTATTAAAGTAAAAAGTACTTTAGGATTTTGTTTGGAAACATGGATAGTGAGGATTGTTTGGATACATGGATAGCAATATTAAAAATAATTTCTTTTATTTACAAACTTAACTTTTACATTTACAATAAATCTATCTTATTAAAACTGTAGTACCCATAAAACTTCACCCTTATTTTTTCTTCTTATTTACCATTCTGTGCCATTGAATAATTTAAAAGAAATTTTATTTACGGGCTGACTTAATAATTTTTTTATCTAACCGAATAAATTCAAAACAAGCATAATATTAACAAAGATAGATCCAAAAATCTAGCCCTTGCGTTAACAATATTTTTTATTTCCAAATTACAATCCACAAAATAAAAGAAAATCTATCAATCAATTGAAACTAAAATCTAGAGGTTTTCATATATGAACAAAACGTAATAAATTGCTAAAATTGAGATATCCACTTATTCTTATATTTTAAATCATATATTTTCTGTGTTAGACAACCATATTAATTTGTTAGTTATACATTTTTTCTTATTTCAACAAAAAATAAAATAAAAAAATAGTATTTATATGAAATAATTGAATATTACATAAATTTTATTTTCTAATAGATCAAACAATAATAAAATATGAACAATTTCAAACATATAAAACCAAACACAATTATATATGTTATATATTACAATTTACTATAACACTCATGCGGGTGTTAGTCATGGTCATCTAAGTAGTACCCATCGACTACAATTCGGTCTTTCTGAATGTTGGGGTTCAAAATGGTTTTACATGAATATACGGACGGTGTCGAGTAGGATCATTCAAGGTCCAGGTAAGTTTGTAGAAACCTAAAAATATTTTAAAACTGTTGGTTTACAAATATTATTAAATAATTTTAAAAATAAAAATAAAAATAAAAATCAAAACCCGCGCTTTGTAAGCGCGGGTCAAAATCTAGTTTTGTATTAAGAAATTAAAATTTTATGATATGTTAACCTAAACTCTTTAATTGTAAACAACATAAACAAAATTAATCGAGAGTAACACGACTACAACACTAGCACTGAATTTGAATCATTACAACACATATACAACTCTTATAAGAACGTTATTATGATAGAAACATTATAATGAATATATCTTTTATATATGATTATTTTTGTTTATTTAATTAAATTTTGTTAATTTACTAAAAAGTAAAAACTTATAAGCTGTCAAATTTTTTCATAAATATTTACATTTTTTAAAAAAATATTTTTGTAAAACATTTATTTTTTAATATTGTACATGTGGTATCCAACATGCTGATACAAAGACATTGATTTCACCAAAAAGGTAAAAAGTAGATATATTATTTGAATATTTTGAAAATAGGAATTTTGAAAATAGGAATATATTTTTGCATGGTTATATAAATCATTTATGAATCGAACATATGGTTATATATTGAGTATGAAATACTCCCTCCGTTTTTTTTTAATTGATGTTTTAGGGGAAATTTTTTGTTCCAAATTATTTGACGTTTTCAATTTTCTATGTAAAATTTATTAGTAATTAATGTTAGATGACCAATGATATTATAGCTTCTATTTTATTATTGGTTGAATTGTGGTTAGATAAACCTTTAATGATGTTTTTGTTTAGGAAATGATAAAAAGTTAAATGTTTCTTAATCTATGTGCATAATCCTAGAACGTCAAATATAAAAAAACGGAGAGAGTAGTAGTTTTTCCATAATCAACCATTAAATGCTCTATAAAATTTTGTTTTCAGCATAGACGCAGAGGATATTTCAAAATAAAAGTACATTTTTCTTGAATTACGCACTAACTTCACAGAATCAAGGGAATAAAACACTAATTACCAAATACTACTTCTCCAAAAACAAGAAGTAAGATATATCGTTTTACCCAAGAAATTCTTTTTAAAAAAAAAGAGGAAAACAAGCGAGAATTATAGCGGTAATCCTCTTATTACATTGTTTCGTCCCATTTTTTTTCTTCAGATATAAATATTCTGGTGCCCTTCTTGAGTAGTTTGATTTCTTGTCAGCGAACTCATCGCTTACTCCCGATATCCGAACACTTTATACGGACAAAAAGCTACGCACCATTGACTTCTAATAATTACCTGATGCATTATGGTTAGAAGTTTTCTTTAGCTCGTCCCGTACAATGTCTCGCCTTCCTCGTTGGGTGTCATGTTGAGATCAGGGAGGAAGAAGAAACCCTTCTCTTCAGAGCTCTTAGTTTCAGTACTTGTTCTGTAGGAATGTTCGGTTTTCACCTGTTTTCGAGTGATGGAAAAGGGTAAGCGCCTCTTCTCCCTTGACTCCTCGAGATTAGATCTACTAACTGGAATGTTCGTGATTCGATCAGAGTATTCAAACTGAAAAAAGCAGCAGATTCTGATTCAGGTTTCAAGATCGGAGAAAATAAAGGAATGGTTTAGAGTGTGAGAATGGGAATGGTCACCTTAATTCTCTTCAAGCTTTGATTCTTTGCACTTCGTTTCTCGTGTGTTGCTTGCACATTTTCAATCTTCTTCTGATGCATAGAATTACAGATTTATTTGAATACAATCCTTAAAAAAATACTATAACAAAGTGTATTTAAAGAAGCAAGAAAAGAAAATAAACCTTTTCAAGGTCGAGTCTTTTCTTCAACTGCCAGTTTTCTGCATCTTTAAGATCCAAAACTATCTGTAGAATATACCCATGAGATTAGAGATCGTGCAAGATCAAAAGAGACATCACACAGATCTATGTACCTTTTGTTTCTTAGATCTCTTAGAGCAAGTGATCTCATTTGTCACGCCTACCGCCTGCAAAAATAAATGCACGAATCAGAAAAAGAGTACTGTATTAGATTCAAAAGAGGACTCTTTCATTCAAAAAAAAAAAAAAAATCTTTAGAAACCAAACAAAAATGTTACAAACAAAAATAAAAAAAAAAGTCAGAAAAGTACAAGCTAAACCAAATTCAAACGACCCTTAGGGCATGATTAATGGTGGTTTCTTAGACTGGGTTTCTTAGGAAAGGTTAAGAAACTGTTTCTTAGTTTTCTTAAAGAAAGTTAAGAAACTGTTTCTTATTTAAGAGTTTTAAGAGCCGGTTCTTAACTTTTTCAGTTAAAAGTTAAGAAACAGTTTCTTAACTTTCTCTAAGAAACCCACTAAGAAACCCAAGAAACCTGCGTTAATCATGGCCTCATAGCCTTATATAAACCTTTCGGTAACGATCATGCACGCCACATCCCGTGCCTTAGCAACATCACATGACACCATCATCATCACGTGACGACAATCTATCGACAAGATTTACTACCCGCGCACCCACTTATTAATTAAACGACAGCGTTTTTACTCCAGTCGTGTAAAAGAAGCTCAACTTTAAATGACTCTTATCTATGACACATCGAGCAAATCTCCAAACAAACCCCAACCCGGTTTCCTAATATTCCCCACTAACCGGTCAATATCGACCCCCACATACCGGTTTACGAAGTGACTGGTTCGTTGCGTACCGTAAAAATCTAAAGAGTTATCCCTCGTTGAGAAAAAAAAAAGCATATCAAAAGCCATGCCCAGAAATTTCGCAACTTAACAAAAAGGTAAAAAAAGAAAAAACAAATCTGAACATAAATTAAAAAAATAATTAATAACAAAAGAAAATGCTTTGACTCCATGCCTCTGTTGATGATGTAAAATACACCTCCGACGAAGGGCAAAAACGTCAAAAACAAAATCACCCGACCGCTTAATTTCACGGCAGAGAAAAGAAACTTCTCCGACGCAGAAGACAAAAAAACGCGATCTGGTTAAACGCGATTTTTGGCCGGAGAAGACGTAAAAGGATGACGTCACCAAAAAAAAAACTGAAAATCGAAACCGTTATTTCAAAACGCGACTCGGAGAAGTGAGTCTGACGGAGAGATCTGAGAGACGGTTACATTACCTTAGATCCGGTGGACGTAGAGCAGCTATTATCTTCGAATCCATCGGCAGTTGCGGCGGAGGGACAAGTAGAGCCACCGCTACCAGATCCGCCGCTCCAGCAGAGAGGAGTCATCGGACTGTCTCTACCCGTATCCTTAGCCTTCTTTAAGAAACCTCCGACGCCTAATCTCGACGGAAGAGACCGTCGTTGACGAGAACCCCACCGTAATAGAGGTAGATTCACGGCGGGATTATTCTCGGAGTCTACCGTTACGGCGTGTTTGATGCGTAGAAGAAGCTCAACCACCATCTCGTCGTCGGCCAAAGCCTCCGTCACCCACTCGTCTTGCGCAATCGGCATCGGTTTCTTCATATGCGTTGTTCTCAACACTGATAAATCTCAGGCGATAGGGAAGAGAGAAAGAGAAGTTTGAGAAAAATGGGAATGAGATTGATGAGACTACTAATATATGAGCCTTACTTGTTTTTTTTTTCTCTTTTCATTTATTTCTTAAATTATGAAAATCTCTTTTATTCATTATATATTGTTAATGAGATTCGTTTTTTTTTTCCCTGTTTTGTTGTCGACGATGAAAAAGTGTTAAGATTGGGTCCATGGCTGCTACGGGACCCACCAGTTAGTCATGCAACTAGGTGGAGATGGTAAAGAATCTTCTTCCAAGCGTTTTTTTTTTAACATTTTGAGCCCAACAACGGCCCATTATAGAGTTCAACTTCTTTTCTCTTTTTTCATTGTGGAATTCCAATCACCACAATTATCATAGTCAAGATCAAGTTAGCTTTATTTAATAATGGATACTTGGAGACATGCATACCTAGAATAATGTTAAAAATTGGCTGAACTAGAAATAAATTAACGTTGCATGGCTACGTGTAAGCAAACTGTTATAACCCAGCAAAAAAAAACATAAATTAACCGGATGCACATAATACATTATATAATAATTGCTATATGTAGTGTTAATTTTTGTTCTTTTTTTCTTTTCTTTATAGTAAGCATGTTTCCCCTTTCTCATTTAACTGTTTTTAATTTTTATTAACACAATTATTTATTTATTATTTTACATATCAAAAACATAGATTTTTTGCACATTGTTTATTTTGAAAATTATAAAACAACATATATTTTTACAAATTTTATACTTATTCCATTAGGTTTTTAAATCATACTATATTACACATTCTATATTATAGTATAGTTTCAATTTTAGATTGGACACAGCTTGTTGAATTTTATTCTATTTTAAGAATATATAATAAAAATGTACATATACAATCTCTCTCTCTAAGGACATTATTGTTGACAAATTGTCACATCACTTTCAATATGATGAGGTTTTTATTCCTCCTACTATATATATTTAGTTAATTCATGATGAGTCCAAGAATTTGTACACAAAAAGGCCAAAAAGTAATAATATGAAAAAATATAGAAGAAAGAAGTTAATATTAAATAAACAATAGAGATGTGCACAAAAGAAACAAAAAAAATCAGCTATATAGTACTTCATATTCAGAATTTTAAATCATTTTTTAAAAAATCAGATATTTAATTTTCCAAATTTTAACCTTATTATTTTTGTTTTAATTTATTATATTAATTTAATTCATATTTTTGTTTACTAATACAAATTATCATTTTTAAGTTTGAAATGATCTTTTTATGACATTTCAAATTTAATGATCAATCAAAAAAATAGATATTTACAAATGAATTTAATCTAAAAAGACCCTATAGAAAAAGAAAAAAAAAATGTATGTAATGTTTGTGCACCATGCTAACTTCCATTCATCAAATTTCAGCACAAAAAAAAAAAAAAAAAACTTCCATTCATTTCAAACCACCTGCGCATGAGACCTTGATGATCGGCTTTATATATATATATATATATATATATATTTTTGATTAACCTCGGGGTATCTCAGGCCCATTGAGAGGCCCAGACTAATCTCAAAGGGGAGGTACAGCCCACGGATAGACCTTCTCTCCGGGTATTCAAATGGACCCTAAAGCATGGACTCATATCCGTGTAAGGTGACCAGGATAATTGTGACTTAGTTTCGCGCAGCAGGTGGATCGAACTTGAAACGTGTTGGCGTCCCAGTCCCGTCTCCTTACCACTCGACCACAATCACCCGGTCGATCGGCTTTATATTTGAGAGATGAGATATTGTTTCTAACCACTATCAGTGATTTTGGTAATCTAATCCACTGATTGTGAATTTAAGTGATGTCTTCTTGAGTCTTGTTCCCTTCAGATGTGATATAGAACCGTTTGGAACACCAAACGGAGAAGGACTATATCCATTCGGTTGATCAGCCCTCCCTTTAGTACGCTCAAGTTATCATGCCAATCTGGATTGATATCGGCTCCAATTAACCTGCTAGCAAGTCTGTCACATACTGTGTAGGAGTATGGACATGCGAAGGATAAATAATCGCGAGTCTTATCATTTTCCCCACATAGCACACAGTCTTGTTGAATTCTCCATGTTCCCATTCTATCTCATGTAGCAAGTGTGTACTTAACTTCCAGCCAAGTGATAAAAGCAAAACGAAGAACCCTGTGGAAACCAAACGCTGGTATGCGAGCACACCTCTTCACGTGTGTCCCTTATCTGAATCCATGTCATGAGTCATGACCGATGAGAATTTGTTCTTATAATCACTATTTGTGTGCCTCCATAATACCACATCTTCTCCACTATCTGGAGACATGGCACTGGTTCGGATTGTATCCTTGCGTGCAATTCATGAAAGTGTCTACTTCACTAACCCCTGACATTCCATTCCATTTGGGAAACATCATCACAAACTCGCGCCTTTCGATTAACACCAAGATAGCAAGTTCCTACAGCTCCAGTTACGTCAATTAGCTTCCCAACATGCAGACATTCATCAAACCAGAATAATGCTTTCCTTCCATTTCGAATCTCTAATTTAATAAACTGATAGGCCACAGGTCTCATCTTCAAAAGTTTGAAACGATCTTACCAAGATTGACATATATCATTAAGAATATTTTGTCCCACATAATTCTAATCTAGCTATATAATTTCAATGAAGTCGTATACACTACATTTGCGCCAGCATTTTAACGGAAGAAATCATTATTGGACCAATATTTTCACTTAACCCATCCCCTCTCTATTATTTTGACCAATATATTCAACAAAACCAAAAATTTAACCAACCAACGATAATAATTTTATGAAAATTACCATAGCCCCTACTTGTTTATGTTTTGGTTCAATATGTGAACCAAGTGAAATATGACACCGTCAATTATTCAATCTAGAAACTTAAATAAATGTACTTATTTCTTTAATAAGATACTATAAACATATTTTCAGTAATTTAATTATAATATATTTTAATATATTTTCATTTAAAATAATATATATATATATATATTTAAGTTCTAATTAAATCTGTTGAATAAAGATTCTACACAATCGTAATAAACTTTATTTCTATTAAACTATAGTTGATTTGTGCTAAGCGCAGGATATATTGTACGTATATGTAACTATATAATTGTATATTTTGTTTCGTGTGTGTTACGTAAGTTTTTACAAGAGCAGGTATATTAACATTTAGGGTTTTCAATAATGTTAGGCTGTGTAGGGATTTTGGATGTTAAGATTAATTACGTTTGATTTAGTTGTTTATGTCTATATTAATAGGTTGCGGCGTATAACATATTACATTGGTGTAGGTGGTGTTCTTGTAGGTGGATGAGGTGTAGGTGGTGTTCTTGTAGTATGTTTTTTATAACTATTAATCCATGATTGGTTGGTTATTATAGGTTGGTATAATTTATGCTATTAGAAGTGGGCATTTGGTTATGATGATTATAAGGCTGTAAGATTGGTCTGAGCATTATATGATTGCATTTTGTTATGGTTCATGTTTGGTTGAATTTGATATAGAAGAGTTGATTAAATTTTTGATAGTGTAAATCTAATCATTTATATTATAAATTAACATTTACATGTATATTTAGTAAATTTTCGTTCAAATATTTCAATTTGTTTAAGGTTGTTGCCTAGCTGTAAAGAAATACCTTTGATGCAGAAGTAATCTACGACTTTTGAAGCTCAGTTTTATTTTTTTAAATAGTTTTTTTTCCTATTTATTTCTTTATTTTAACAGTTTTAGTTTAATATTTTTTTTAGTTTTTTAAATGAATAATATTATTGTTAAATTTTATTCAATGTATTATTTTATATTTTATGGTACCAGAAAACACTAAACTAACAACAATAAAGATGATATAATTTTTTTCCTTGCATGTTGTTGAACTCTACATTTTTTATTTGGGAAGAAGGTTTTCTTTATATTCTAATATTTTCTTTAATTTATGTTTTAAATTTTAATATTTTTTTATAAATTTAGTTGTTTAGTATTTAAATATTATGTCATGATAATGATTTTACTTAAAAGAACTACTTTGAATTCTGTTAAAATTTATTTATAAAATTGAAGAAACATTTTTTTGTTTTAACATATTTTAAAATGATCATTTATATAATTTCGATTAATACTTTAAAATGTTTATAATATGATTTGCACACATATATATATATATATATATATATGTGTGTATTTTATGTTTACTATATATTAAGCTATGTGACTGATCTTCTTTCTAATTTTAAGAGTTACAACTCATTAACGTTAGTAAGATGATTCACCGCATATCTTATTCACATGTTTTGCCATTATTCTTAAGGTTTTCCATGCTTTGCACAAATTTGTATTGTTTTATTTCTTTATTTGTTTCCCCAACTATTTTCTGAAATCTTAGTTTTAATTATGTGTTAATTATTGGTTGTGGGTTTTTATGGATTTTTTTACTTGAGGTTTGTGACTATAAAAGGGGAAAATCTTAAGATACATTACTCTTTTTAAAAATCATTCACAGTGGTTTGCAAAAACACTTGAAATCAATAATCTAAATGAATTCCACTACTTTTGATTTTATGGACTTTTCTTATTTATTTTTGAAATTTATGTATTTGGGTTATAATTTGTATTTTCGTTAATTGAATTGTTTTATTATGTACAACATATATAAGTTTTATTGTTCTACGTAAAAAATAAAATAATATATATATATATATATATATATATATATATATATATATATGTTATGTACTACGTATATAAGTGGGAGAGATTTGTCATGGTAGATTATCTTGGGAGAGATTTATAAATGATATGCGATAAGTTCAATTCTCATAAATACTGACATTTACGCAAGTTTAAATATGAATTTTCATGTTAGTTAGTTTACTGCTGAAAAGGGAAGGAATATAGATAAATGCAATTATCATTAGGTCCATTACTTAGTAAGTAAAAAAACGTAAAATCAAACATTCTAAAGGTTGATTCGATTATCTACCACATCAAACAACAAAAGACATGCATCTGTTGTAGCAGCGTATCAAAAGAGTACATTGACAGCCAGCAATGGTAAATGAATAGCTAGTTAACCATAGTACAGTAGCAAATCATTTGCTTGACACTAGGGTGAAAGCAAGGCGAGCGTGCTAACAGGTTTGTCCGTCATTATTCGTTTGAGATACCAGCACAATCAACCTGGGAGGTTCCTCTAATCATGTTCTTAATGAAATCAAGATTTCCATGAATATCAATGTGATATGCAGCACCCACACGTACTTGAAGGACCTCTTGTACATCTCAGCAGCTTCCTTCTCAAACCTCTCAATCACACACTTGTTAATACCACCAAGGCTATAGATCAGGTGACCAATGATTGTTGATTTTCCAGGGTCAACGTGGCCATTGACCACAATGTTGATGGGTAATTTCTCTTTATCCATGGCTACTTGTCAAACAAATTAATCTGCAGAAAAGCATAGAGAAGTCATGAAAACAGTAAGCACATACAATCTTCACCAAAATCATATCAAAGTCGTCATTAACACTTATATTGGAAAGCATCTTACCGAAGGATCTGTACCTCTTCCTAGTGAACGAAATGTTCAGCTATCTATTCCAGTGAATCTTCATAAATCAAAGCAAATATCTTGAACTGATATGGTCAATGTATGTAATGTTTTTGTCATCGAACCCTCGGAGCTTCAAGATGAACCCGTCCTCCTGCTCAAACCACTCTCGATTCACCATGCTCCAATCCATGCCGTTGATCCAAGAAAGAATCGACATCTTCAATGCAGCCATTGTTGAGTCAAGCAAGAGTCGCCGAAACTGTGAGATGCTCAGAAAATCTGTCCGACATAGTCAAATCTGATGGAGTTGTTATGGCTTAGGCCCGCCCTGTCTTCTGTAAATCACCATCATCAAAACGATTCAACATGTAAATTAAAAGAGAGAGAGAGAGAGAGAGGGAGAGAGAGAGAGAGAGAGAGAGAGAGAGAGAGAGAGAGAGAGAGAGAGAGAGAGAGAGAGAGAGAGAGAGAGAGAGAGAGAGAGAGAGAGAGAGAGAGAGAGAGAGAGAGAGAGAGATTCCATGCTTCCCAAAAGCATTCAAAAGTCAACCCCAAACAACTCGCCACATGATAATGGATCCCGTAACGTTACGCAGAAACGTAATGAAGTTGTTAGGACCCTATATTTGCATTTACACTAAACGATTATCTGTTATTTTTCTGGTGTTGTTGCGAGTTGTGAAGATGATGTTCAGTGGAAGAAAACTGCCCTTTTATAGGTGTTATCCACCTCCTCCACAGAGATAATAAGCAATGAATGATTGATCGTGTATGTGTGTATGTTGTGGTCGAAGAAGTAAATTTGGTTATTAATGGCTAATTTAATGGACCCCCTAACGTTTCAGAGGACAATGACTTCATACGATCCCCTAACATAATTAGTCAAGAATATTCGTACAAAAAAAAACCGATTCAAAATTGACTCGAGGAAGTTTCATACTTAATGTTTGAAACTCAACCCGGATCCATGGTTGAACTGGTAAACCCGGTGACCCAAAATAAATTCGGTTTGGGTTTGTGAAAAAATATATATTTAAAACCCCAATAAAACACTCAAAAAATTACTAAAACCCGATTACCGGTTGAACAAGTGGTTGAACCGATACATAACTTTTATTTTTATTAGTTTTTAATTATCTTTTTAAAATCTGTTTTGTATAATTTTTGATAAAGAAGTTACGTTTTTCAATTTTGTTATCGGACAATTTATTAATAATTACAACATATATTTTTGTTAATAGATTAGAATAACAGATTTGGTTCCTGGGATATTTTTGTTTGTTAAATAAACTAGAGATTTTTCTCGGGCTAAGCCCGGATTTACACAAATAGCATTGTATTTAATATCTATACTTCAATATATTACATCTATGTTATGAAAGTATGAATAGTAAATTGAATAGAAATGAGTAAACTCACAATTTTTTTTTACTATCTAAAATATGTATGGTTTGGTGAACAAATATGAAATAAATGAAGAATTTGTTAAACCGTAGTTATGATCCGAAATACTTTTTCTTATATATAGGTTATAATGGAAATATATTATTAATCTGAATATCAAACGTTTCTTTGCTATTGTATTATTTATATCATGTTTGTATTTTTATTTATATGTTTATAATATATTATATTACGGGTATAATCTATTTTTGCAATTATAATAAGTAAATCTAATTTAAATTTTCGTTTCTTTAAAGAAAACAACTTTTAAAAAGTTTTATGTGTTAATTAAACTTAAATTCTAGGAAAATATTACTATTTACTATTTTATTTGTTTAGTTATAAAAATAAAAATATCTTACAATCTAGCTATTGTTTTAATATTTATGGATAAAACTTCAGTGTAAAAAATAATCAAAATATGTATATATTTATTTTATTTAACTCGTAGATCTTAGTTATTGGATATTATGAAAAATAATTTATGTTTAAATATATCTATGTAAATATATTATTGTTTCACATTTTTGTAAATTCTTGTAATACTTTTTATTTGTTTCTTCCAATAAATTTAGAAAGTGATTTGCTAATTTTTTTAACTTTCTATAATATATCTTTGATATTATAAAATAAGTTTATAAATTATGAAACCAAATTTAATTTTGATTACTAATACCCTAAAAGGGAGTAATTTAATTTTTTGTTATTTTCTTTTCTCGTGCTACTTCTTTTGATCTCATATATGGTATAATACCAAATTTTAGATATTTTAATTTGAGATTTTGAATAATCTATATTATATTTAATGAAATGAAATCTTTTTATTGGTGTCGTCACAATTACTAAGTAAATATAATATCTATCATATACTCATACAAAGAAATATTTTTCTTATACCATTGTTCACACTCTTAAAATAGGAAATCATAATTATTTGGTCTCAGATTTTGGATAAGCTATTCACTGATCACATTATTATTATTATTATTTTCTTTTTATATATGTGTTGAAAATATATTCCCTTATATTTATTTGATCAAGATTTTGCTTCCAAAATATTATTGATAATTTATATTGATCAAAGAATAGTAATACTTTTCATCACATTTTGACTTTTGTCTTTCTAGTGATTGAATCAAAAATATTGAAAAATATATAATATCTGGAATAATATTTGGTATGAGTCATTCAAGTTTCTAGGGTTTTAAATCATCATCGACTAAGTAACTTAATTTAAATTATCCTTATCCCAAACAAAAACTTCTTCGCACCAAAACGGAAAGCCCAAAGCCATATATGATTACATCCAAACCTCATTATAAAAAGTGATATATTTCCAATTTTCTCTAACTCTGTATCGTATTTGCTACATAAGGAAAATAATGTGATAAAACTAATGATAAATAAAGCTTATGTAAGTCTACGAATTTGTAATTCATTTCATACTTCAACATCGCAATAACTGACTCCTGATATAAACTACTGGAAATAATATTTTGCCCATCAAAACATAATGATGAGCACAAAAGTTGGATACTCATAAAAGTTAGATACAACATCTACGTATTGTCCCTTTTCTTTATGCTAAAATTTGTTAGCCAATATATAACTCAACTGTGAAAATAATGCTGGATATGGACCTTTCATAATTCTTTGTAAGTAAAAGATTTAACGTTGTAATTCTCATTCGTTTGGAAAATCATCAAAGAACATATAAAGGACTTGTAACATGAAAAAACAAAGATAGAAAATGTTAGCAAAAGGGACGAAGAATTCTGAAATATGCTTCTCTATTTCACTCAATAAATTCTCAAAATCATACCAGAAGCTTTATTCACCAGACGTTTCTACATGATCCACACCTTTGAGACACAATACAAATTGTAAGCTTAACAATATGACACTTTAAAAAACGAACATAACAAATATCTTGAAGTCTTCACATAAAAAAATTGATATTAACACTTACAATGTGACTTTCTTGAAGAATCTCATGTTATACGTTCATGGGAGATCGAGTGAGTCCACAAACGCCCTTGATAAAGCTCAAATACTAAGGAATCTGTTCACAAAGAACCACAAAAGCGGATAGCAATACAATATAGAAAAACAAATCTCTTGAAAGGCTACACCAAGAAATACTTCTCCCACCAGCTTTCCGTCAAAATCACTTGCAAACTTGTTTTACATAGAGACTTATGTTCTTTGTCTTTTAATTAACCACATCATCCTTCCCCATCGATCTAAACTCGACCTCACGCTGCCATAAGAGAATTATCAGTAACAGTATAAGAACAATATATCATTAATGGATCAACATGATGTCACCACTTTTTAACAGATACAAATCATAACCTGCTTGGATTGTTTCATGGATATAACTATTCCAACAGATGTCTTCCCTCCAACTTAGCTCTGTTTTGAAGTGGGTGATGCCTATGAGTCTAAATACTTGTTGAAAGTTATTCTGTAAAGCTCATTGTACTCCAATGTTGCCTTAGAGTTCCAGAGCTACAACAAATATAAATAAACTCTTTCTTTGATTCCAAAATTTTTATTCTAAGCGCACATGAGATACATAGAGCAGTCCTAAATCCTTACCCAAATTGGTTGCGTCTCATTAGTAAGCTTCCACTCCAAGTATTGCTCAACGACCTTCTTGGTCTTCTTTTTTTCTCGGTTACACGTTAAGAAGTTGTGACCTTCAAGCACAATGATCCCTGAACGTCTAGTTATTCCCTGATTCGGATCAATAGATTTCTCTGATGCTTATCAATATAATTATCAGAACATGAAGAGAAGAACGTATACCTCAGTTTGGTCATCCTGCTCATCTCATTTTTTTGGCACAATTGAGTCATCATCAACTTAAACTTTTATAAGAGAGAATCAAACATCCAAATAAGAATCTTAGATGTTTTTGACATGTAAAGCAACTACATAGAAATTTTTTACCTTGCAGGCAGAGTATTTGGGCATTTACGCCATGATTAAGTTCAGATATATGTCATCAAGTTGATCTTACCTCTTTTGTGTATCCGTTAACCTGCCAAGTGTATATAGGGAACAAAAAAACAGAAAATAGTTTTTCATGAGATTCTGAATTCTATATGGATATGCAAATCCTTTGTCATCCCGGCTCACCTCTTCTAAGAAAAAAAAAGAGGTAGTTTAGGATGAAGGGTTTTAATGACAGAAAAAAATACTTGCACTGAGCTACAAAAAAGTACAACAGCATAATAACTTAAGATGCAAAGTAATACATGTTCCTATAGGAATTATTAGTTAAGGATCAGTGTCTTCCTTAATAATAATTGCTTGAATCTGCTTCTCCTTCCCATACATATAGCTTACCATATAATGTTTACATGTTTAGCGAGTAAAATTTATATGTATGGTAATCATTTTGGGTAAATCAGACCAATGAGACTTCAAGAAAGCAACTGAGTTAGATTAAGCACCATGAAATAGGAAAGATTATATGAGTTATAAGCACCATGAGCACAACCAGTGGCTCGATCCTTCATGAGCATCACTTCTAAAATCTTACTGAAACTCTGAAAGTACTCTCGATATTCAATGCGTCTTCCAAGAGAGCCGACTAATGAACAACTTACATGATTTCATTTTCATTCTGCAACAGTTTTTGTTACCGAGTATATATACATCTAGTAAACAGTTCGATATGACTGAAAATATCATTTTTACTTCAAAAAAACTCAGAACCATATGTTCCCAAAAACATGATTGAGATAATTGAATCGAACAAACCTTTACGACAAACAATAGGATGTGTAGATGAATATGAACAATTTGGGTCTTGATGGATCATGTGAATTGATAGAGCCACGATCTTAGATTTTTGTGAACAACACATGGCTTGACCACATGAAGGTGTGAGTTTGAAAGAAGAAATCAAAACAGATAATAGAGGAAATCTATACGTTATCGAAGTTAAGAAACCGAGGATGTAGAAAGGCTGACACTTGAAGCTTTCCAAGGTGATGTGGGATTTCGCTGGTGTTGCGGTGCTCGAATTTGCTGGAGAAGTGGAGCTGGATATCGTTGCTTCGGTTATATTAAAGCTGCATATTTGGTCACCGGC
Source organism: Moricandia moricandioides (assembly GCA_905132885.1). Classification (NCBI taxonomy): domain Eukaryota; kingdom Viridiplantae; phylum Streptophyta; class Magnoliopsida; order Brassicales; family Brassicaceae; genus Moricandia; species Moricandia moricandioides. Next base: position 28,336 of record CAJHQQ010000848.1, on the reverse strand, counting down.
GGTTATGAGTCGATGTGAATTTTGAAGCTTGAAAATTGTATTTAGAACTGAAGTGGAGGTGATGAAACAGACGAATCAATCTATTGTTAGTGACTTTGTGGGTTGGATCAACATATATTTATGAGTGATAGAAGAAGGTATGGGAGTTGAGAAGACAATCGTCTAAAGAACGTTTTTGTATGAGGAGAAAAAATGAGAAGACAATTGAAATAGACAAACTCTTTTTCGGAAGTCGGATTGGTGACATGGCATAAAAATGATTTTTGATTGGTTGATTTAATTGGTTGAGGTGGCACTCTCTCCTTTGAGTATATTGAACTTTTAGTATTGTAAGATACTGTGATTTTAGAATGAGATATAGGCTATGTTATTAGGTAACAAATACGAATAAGGAAAAAATATATATATATTCAAACATTTTGGTTACTATCTGCGTAGTCCTAAAAAATAGGAATTTAGTTATTATGGAACTTCTTTGTCGTTGCCATGTTATTTAATAGTATTGATTATAGGTTAAACAATTATAATATATGTGGGCATATAAGCAGTTATATTAGGTGGCGTATTTTTTTTTAAATTGGACACAACTAATATCAACTCGAGATGATCATGTTTTAATAGAATAGATATTCATTGGTTTTGTAATTAGTAAGAAAAATCTATTTCATTTTAATAAAAAGAATTATAATTTTTTTGTCATCAACTTAAACAAACTCGATCAAGACTCTGCAAACCAAACTGGTAACTATGTGTCCATATGAATGACGTAATACAATTGCTTCCTAATACTGCGTGCCAGATTGTCTACCCTTATAAGATTATTAAAACTTTTTAACAAAACCAAATCATACTAATTTTTCATGTGTTTTTTTAAAGTTCGATCGTTTTTTTTTTAAATATTAAATGTATATTTTTATAGTATCCCAACAAACATTACTTAGTTTAGGAACTTCATTAAATGTCTTTATTTATTTTTTAAAATAATGCAAAATATTTTCAATAATTTAATTACAATATCTTTACAAGATTTTTTGTTAATTAATTATATATATATATATATAAGTTCTAACAGAATCTGTTGAATAATGATTATACACAATCTAGATATAAAAATTCAAAATTTTCAATAAAATAATTTATAATTTCAGAATTAGTAAGAAAAAAATTGTTATATATCATTGCTAATTAATCCAGTTATTATTTATAACAAAAAAAATCACTCGAGGCCATTTGTATATTCTATACTCATCTAATATGTTATAATAAAATTTAAAACATGAAATTACACATGACACTATATTACATTGATAACTTAACATAAATTATTTTAAAGGTATATAGAAGTGGATTGTCACAAGGTTAGACAAGCAGTGGAGCAGCAAGTCATCTTTCCATGCTATGCTAGAAATGAAGACTAATTGGCTGACATATTCACCAAGCCAGCCAACACCAAAATTTATGAGTTTATTCACCCTAAACTTGGAGTCATATACCTCACATGTTACTGATAATTTTACCATGAAGTTTTCTACTCTTTTTCCATCGCTTGGTTTTTATCCCAAGTGGTTTTTCGTAACTAAGGCGTTAATGAGGTAATACTTCATGGTTTCCAAGCTTGAAAGTGTTGACATGAAGAAACAAAGAAGAGATCAAAGGAAGTTGAAAGAAAGGTTTACACTGTTTATCTTATACAACATTGTTCATTCTGTATAACACTGTTCATCCCCTAAAACGAGAGAGGTTGATCCATAAGTCTTCTGGAGGCTCATGACAGTTTTAGAGAAGGTGGAGACATGCTGCTAAAGTCAACACATATTTGAATTCAAAAATTATGGATGTTGGAGAGAGACATCACTTTATTATCCAGTTTTTACTTTTTTCTCCCATTTATGTTTATTTTATTATATTATTGTATGGCTACTTAAAAAGCCTTATATATTCGTAATTAAGTTAATGACACATATTTATTCTCTCTTTGTACATTATGAAATTATCTCTTTCTCTCTTATTTTCTTCATCCATCTCACTTAAATACTCTCTATTTCTTCAGTTTTCACAGATACCACATAACACATATAGAAAAAAACTGATAAACGCTGTGTGAAACGCGGACACACCCCTAATTTTAATATAAACTGTAAAGTAAGTGTTAAAACTGGTTAAGTATACTATTAAAAATTCCGAGAAACAATAGAAAAGCGATTTTACAATTGATAATTCTATATATCTTATGATGATTTATATATGATTGCACTACAATGAGCCGCCTATCCTTTGAAATTCACGTTGGACAACACTCATTGAATCATGGTAAAGATCTCCTATGACCTTTTTCTCTAATATATCGCATAATTTTGTATTTTCTAGAACTCAAAATCCATACCAATAAGTATTAATAAAATCTTAATCAAACTCCATGATTAAATGGACTTCTACAATACTTGTTTTATTTTGTTCGTTATTTTAATCGGTTTTATATACTTACAAAAATCTCAACATTCCGATGGATAATGGCGAGTGCTCGAATAGCCATATCACAAGAAGACAAGCTCGCCCACAACAAAAGTTACGTAGTGACTGTGACTGATAAGGACTCACGCGAAATAACACTTTTTACTCTTCACAAGTGAAGAAGATCAGGCCGTGCCTCCTAAAGGAACAAAGAAACCTTCGCTTAGGGCAGCAAAAAAATCAAAGGCATCATCTAGTATTAGTCATATAAAGATCAAGAGCATACAATTATAAAACATGAGTTAATATGATGAAAGCACTTTGGTAGTTAGGATTAAAAAAATGTAAATAATTATTTATATTATTAAACCATGGTTTATATGATGAAACCATGGTTTTCTTAAGTAACAAAAATGTAAATAATTATTTATATTATTAAAACTGAAATACCAATGAAGATTGTTTGGAAACATGGATAACAATACTAAATATTATGTTTGGAACCATGAATAGCAATACTAAAAGGTTTAACTCTAATGGTATTTTATTAATCATATCTTATTTTGCATAATATATATTTGTCTATTATTTACTAAAAATTTCAATATAATAAATAGATTATGAGAAATATATGATACATTTCTAATTATATACACATAATTAAATGATCAAATTTACATCATACAACATGATTTGTAAATATAGTAATATTTAATTTATTATATGGTGAACAATCTTATTATATAAAGAAAAGTTTCTCTCACTCTTCCTTCTGCCACCTCATCAAATAGGTTAAGGATAAAATGACACCTGTCCTTTTCTTAAATATTTATGTTTTGGTCTCATTTTTGGGCTTCACGAATTATTAAATGGGCTCTTGAACTATTGATTGGCTTCAGCCCCAAAACGAGAATCAGCGTCGCTGCTTCTTCTTTCACCGTAGCGACATTGGTCGTCCCAATATTCTTCTCGACTTGGACAATGAGAATGAGAAAAGTAACAGAGGCTCATCAGATCGTGATCTGGTAAGCGTCGCCGGTATTCTGCAGTGTTCTTCCGCCACCTTGACCCCTTCTCTCACGATGACTGGAGATCCATCCGAAGGTAAAGTAACAAGCTTTACAATTTTTTGGCTTCTTAATGATATGATTGTTGAGTGGTTAACAATTTTGCAGGTTTCTATCGTCTACGTCACCTCTGATCCGTGCCTATGGTGGGATGCTGTTTGATCATAACGGCAAGATATTTGTGTAATGAGAACCCTTTGGTGCATTTTACTTTGTTGTGCCTCAGTTACCTTAAAGTTTGAATATTTGAACTGATTTTATGGAGGAGGAGATTTTTTTGACTAACATGTATGCTTCGTGTAAATTGGCTGATGCAAACGCAGGTTGAATTTAATGAGTTTGGTGGAAGCTAAATGTTGGCTGCAACTCTTGCTTAGGATAATGAACTGTCTTGGACGCTGGAGAATGCTATTGAAGCACTTTAGGAGACTATGCTTCAGTTAAACCTAGAACAAGTTCTGCTTTTAAGTTATTGAATGGTCTTTACACTAATGAGAACTTTGTTGTGTCAGGTTTCTTCTGTTGCTATGAGGTTACGAAGGGAGTATCTAGGAGTATCTGTTCTTAGCAAGAATCATGTTCCCACAAAAGGATCGTATTACCCTGCTCTAAAAAAGGCTTTGGAGATGATTAAGCAAAAAACTTAATCTCTTAGCAAGGTGGTTTAGTGACCAGTGGTCGTCTCTATTCTTGCACTGTTATGTTTTCCAGCTTAATTGATGTTTTCTGTTTGCAAAAACAGGTTGTGCTTGCTCTCAACAGAAGGATTATAACGGATACTGACATTGATCCCATTGCTTGGTTTGACATTTACAGGTGTGTTTTTTGTCTAAGGATCCTATGTTCACTTTTTTAAATAAAGCAAGGTTAGAACTTGAATCTCACTAAGTTATTGTTTGAGATAGTGAAGGGCATGATGATTATAAAAAAAATGTGACAAAAACCTGTGAGGAAGTTTGCAAGATTGCAGCACCTATATTTTCAATTGGCACTGAGGAGAGAAGATGACGAGGTGAGATAATAATATTTGAATAATCTTACATAACATGATCATCTAGATAGTTTGAAGTTAAGGATTGTGAATGTCATCTCCAAGCTTTTCTTTTCTTCACAGTGGGTTTGACTCTTTTGTGTTTTTATCTACGTTTGACATCTTGGCATCCAACTCCAGCGGTTTGTGGGCTTCCAGCAGAAGAAGACATACTTTTGATTAAGGAAATAGGTGACATATTAGCTGTTAATAATATTTTCTTATTTGATGTATATTCAAGAATTGCCATTTTTTCTTCCATCGATGTACTCTTAAGAATTGAATTGCCATATTAGCATTCGTTATGATCAATATATGACCGTATGAGAATATATTATAAAAAATAAATATATTAATATCAAAAGCCTTAACAAGTCATTGGCTAAATGGTTACATTGAAAAATTGATTTACAAACACACACCGAATAAGCTGAAACTAAAACAAAAAAAACCTTCGGGAGTGATCAGCATAGATTGTCTCCAACCAGTCTAATACATGCATCTAAACGGGATCTCATTAACGAATCACATAACACGTTAAAGTTCGAGAAAGAAACATTGAGTCACACCATGTCAGATGGATACAAATCTATTTTGTTAATAACAACACATATTAAGGCTTACAACATCGACACACAACAATTGAAATGTGTATGACAATAATATTTATGAATACGGCATAATGATAGATTCATGGATGAGACATAGACCAGTCATGCATAGTTCGAACATGTTTGAATGGAGAACAAGCTCAATCAAAATGAACCAATGCTAGAGACACCCATCTCACACGCTGCTACTACCGCAATCACTTTTACTTTCTTTAAAGCTATCACTCTACGATTTTAAGGTAACAAGACTATCAGTTTACATTAACTTACATGTCATCCGTACACCATTAAAATCCAATGTGACACATGTATTCGTTACAAGCATATAAAAAAAATACATTTATGATTTAAACAACATATTTTAAGGTTTTAGAGTCTAAAATAAAATGGAATCCCATTTAATAATTTTTTTCTCGCAATGGAGGTTGAACTCAAAATCACATAGTTAAAAAAGGTCACAACTTATCCGATAAATCCAACAACCACAAACTAAAAATTGAGATGGCGATATATAACGTTACAACTCACACTCACATAAAGGATAAAGCTAAAAAAATAGATGTTGAACACACATGGAGACATTCAAACAATAAAAGCAATAGTTCAACACAACTACACAAGTTTGTTTTCCCTCTAATAATCTAAATTACCTAAAAATATATAGTGTTTACAGAAAAAAAAACTCCATCCATGATCATAATATATAATAAAAAAATTGTTAGTTAATATATAGGGTTTGATCGATAATGACTACCTTTAAGAATTTTGCTATATGATTGAAGCTTTGAATTGTTTTATCGTGGCTCTAGAAATAAATCTTTGGAAATCACATAAAATTTTATCTAGGATTTTGTCTTTCTACAGCACACACATACGTAAAGTTTTAAAATGGCTGTGAGTTCATAAAAATTAATAAAGCATGATTGCTATAGGTTTAGGACCGTAAACATAATAATTATTGAAGACAGTTACCAATTATCCCCTATAATAAGCTTATTATATATGTAAAAAAGTGTAAGAATTATACTATGTTAATTGCTAAGTACCATTTATTTTTAAATTATAATCATGAGTGACTCAGATTACGTGATTTATTTTATTTTCAAACATAATAGTAATACATTTAAGAGTCAAACAAACATGTATAGTTTTAGATAGTAATGATCTCTATTTAATTTTTATGTAGTCTACCTGACTTAAATATATTTTCAGTTAGAATGGATCAAACTTCGCACTACTTATTACTTATAACTTCACTAAACTATAATGATCTACAAAAATATAAAAATTTATTTAAAAACAAATGTTAAAATAAAATGTAAAAGAAAACCCGCGCGAAGCGCGGGCTTCCCCTAGTATAAAATATAGAACACAATGAAACACAAATATAAATTTCTTAAAATAAATAAAATTAATATTCGCAATACTATCGCATAATAAAATGATAACACATCTAAAATATATAACGTTCACATAAAAAACATAAATCAATAAATATATATATATAGACCAACAACGTCCACGCGAGTTGCATGGGTCCAACTCAAGTTAATTAATTAAAGTAACTATGGTTGAGTATAATATATAGTTTTAGATGCATTTTTGTAAATAAAAGTTAAGTTAGAGTTGATAAAATTTTACATTGTTTGAGTATGCAATAAGAAATAATGAATTAATGAATTACTTTATCTAAAACCTACTTATGAAGTCTAACGATAAAATTTTGATTAATAATTTTGCAGAAATAAAAATTATTTTAGTTTTCAAAATAAGATTTTGTTTGTTAGTTTAATTTTTTATGTTTCTAATTTATAATTTTTTTTAATACTTTATATGTTTTTATTTCTTTATTCGCTTCGGGCAGCCATCAAAGCTGGCACGGCTCTGGAGAAGATCAAAACGACCGAATCAAAAGGAAATAATTGCATATATTGACTTAAATGAGGGGAAGGAAGGATCAATATGATATGATAAACCTTCTGAAGCAAAAACTCTTAACATATATACATTTATAAACACTTGTTCTTGTTTTCATTACATAAGAGACAGTACATGCTAGGAAACATAGGTCCCAAATCTAATCAAATTAGGATACTATCCGCATTAAAAAGCCGAATATGATTTTTTTTTTGGTAGTTTTCAAAGTCAACAAAACATTATTGCAAAGGTTAAGACTTTTATGATTGATAATGTGGGTTTTGGCTCCACATTTATTTTGAAAAATATCTATTAGTTAATAATTTGAGCTTAATAAAATACATCATTTTTATTTTTACATGTTATGCTCAATAAACATTTTATACAGAATAAACCACCATATTTTGGGGTCGTTAGTTTCATTATATCTCATCTCCATCGAGATCATTCATTTACATGATTCATCCAAATGATTCATCCATATATTATTGAGATTGTTCATTTGTCCATCCAAATGGATCATCTAGATGAATCATCTAAATAAACTTATGTTTGTTTATTTATCTCCACTTCCATCTAGGTGAGTTTAGTAACAAATACAAATATACCCTTGTTTAGATTTAACTATATTTTATTTTCTTTTCACTCTATTATTTTTTATTCATTATCTAACAATATTTATTTTAAAATATGGTTTTGGCGTAAAATATAATTTTACAATATTAGCGAAAAAATACATATTCACGATTTTGACGATAAATTTAATTGAGATTGTAACGAGAAAAAGTAAATTTGTGGTTTTATTGGGAAAATGCGTTTTGTGGTTTTAGCGTGAAAACATGTTTTTGCAGCTTTGATGGGAAATACGTTTTTGTTGTTTTGCTGGAAAATATGTTCTTTGGTTTTAGCGAAAAATGTTTTTTGCGATTTTTGCGAGAAAATACGTTTTTGCAATTTTGGTGGGAAACCGTGTTTTTGGCGAGAAAATCTGTGTTTGGGGTTTTGGGGGTGAAAGTGTGTTTTTGCGTTTTGGCAAGGAAATTACAGTATTGATGGGGATGTGTTTTTTAGCATTTTGGCGGAAATGTGTTTTTACGATTTTGACAGAAAAATACATCTTTATGTTTTTGTGGTTTTGGCGGGAAATATATTTTTGCGGTTTTGTCATTTTTTGGTAAGTTACAAAATAATATTATGTTTTAGTTTGTAATTTGTGAATTATATTAAGAGTATAATAGTCATTATACCATTTTAAAAGAACCATCTCCATCCAAATTGTTCAATTTGGTTCAGCTGACTTATTTTAAAAATTAAGTATAAATTTATAAAATTTATCCAAATGAGTCATTCAAATAACTTGTAGCTTAAGATCTAAACAAACAAAACTCCATCTCACTCATCTTGATGGTAAAACTAAAAAATCTTTAACTATTTTTCATTCCTCTTAAAAATGTTTTTGTTTATCTATAATAAAATAAAATGTAAGCCGTACTTATATGATATAATAACTATAATGTTTTGTTTATTTTTTGAAAATTTAAATTTCACAGAATAAATTTAGGAGAATATATTTCAGAATATCATGTGTTTTTAATAGATTACATTTTTTTTATTTAGTAATACAAACTATCAAATAAGACAATTGATCCAACATAGATTTCTATACAATAGACAAAAATAAAGATCTAAGTTAATATAATAAATTCACTGAACTTGCAAGTTATTATTATCATTGCATGTGCTGTCAAACCAAAATAAAGAGAAACAGTCAATATAGAACAACTGCAAAATAATAGCCGTTGAGATAGTCCAAAACAAACGGCTAAAAAACGTAACCAGATATCCTCAACTTGTCTGAATATCCAACAAGTTTAGGAGCTCCATTTGATCTGATTGCATCACTAATACGTTTTCATTACATAAAAGATCTTGACAACTCTCAGATTCAACCTCTGTTACATGTCATTACGATTCTTTATAAAAAGAGCTACTTCAATAATAAGATAGAAAATTACAAAGATGAAGATTATTATTACATGGATATCATTTAACCGTAAGAACAAGACATCTCGTGCTTTAAACATAATTAAACGACACTAATCAGATGATAATTAATAAAAACCCTACGAAATGATAAACTTATTCGAAGACGTAAAGCTAAAACATTACACATACTAAGGATGCGAAACTAAAGACGTGTTAAAGAAGATACTTTCGATCTTTCCCCTTGAAAAAATAAGAGAAAGTTTCGAATTAACGTTTCAGAAGATGTCTTGTGCACTTGAATCATGCGATATCTAACCGCAACATTCTGATCAGATCGGTGGTTGCATCGGCGGAGGAGGAGGAGACGCTTCTCTTCGCGAAAAACGCCGGTAAGGGAACTTCGCTCGGCGGCGGAGATGTCGATGTGGCCGGACCAGCGTAAAACAAAGCTGGTGTCGATCTCCGGGGGATCATCACCGGATCTGATCCGGTGTGACGACTAGATCTCAGATCCGGTACCTTCTCTTCGCCGCGCTTCAAAATTTTAACGTGGTTGAGATTCTTCTTCTTCGATCCATTTGGCGGAGGAGAAGTCTCCGGTTGATGACGGCGACGGCGATTGGGTGTCGGTTTGTTAGGCCGTTGTGGAAGAGGGGTGAGGATGTTTCTGGTGGAGAAATGATCCGTTAAACAATCACGAGGATGAAGAACAGCAACTCCCATGGCGGATTTAGATTCGAGAGCGGAGGGAAGAAGATGAGATTTTTATGTTACGGAGGAAGGAAAATGTTTGGAGGAAAATGAGAAAGATTGTAAGGTGAAGGGCATAATTGTAAAAGAAGAGATGGTGGAGGAAGTTGAAGGAATGGACTTGTTTTATAGACGATTTGGCTTCTTTAGCGTGTCTCGATTGGCTTCTTGTTATCCTTTTTTTAATTATTTTTTTCCTTTTTATAAACAATTCGTTTTTCCTTTTTATATAATTGTTAAAAAAGTTGGTCTCTCTTTGAACGAAACGTATATTTCGTAATTCGTGGGGGACAACAACAAAGTAGAATATCTCCTTTTTTAAAAATTAGAATATCTCTCTTTGAGTTGTCATAGTGATGTGTTGAGTTTTTTTATTATACTATAGGTTTAACTTTTAAATTGTTTGAGCTGGTATTTGCTTTTAGTTTTAAAAGTTTAATTATACAATTTCATATTTCTGTGAGATTTTTTGCTTATGTAAGATCTAAGAATATTGAGAGTCGAATATGTTATGGTTAACTAAATTACATAATGTCATAGTTATAATTTTAGTGAGATATCGTCGGAGATAATTTTTTTTTATTTTCAATGTTTACCTTAAAAAATTATGTATATTTATGAAAATTGTTTCTAAATTTTTTTTTTGTCAACCTTTTTAATTCATTAAAAGGCTTATAAGCCATTTTTACAAGCAGTAATCAAGCCCATTAATACAACATAATAAACATTAAGCTCAATCATCCATAAGAGAAGATAAGGATTACAACATGAACATAAAGTTACACGTGTTCTCCTACATGTCGCTTTTTTCTCTTTTGCAGGATAGAGAAAGCTTAGACTGTAAGCACGATGACCGGAAACCGCCTTACTCCATCCTCAGTTTGCTTAATCCTGCTTGTATGCTTTTCCTTCCTATAGCCGCCATCAATTTTTAAAGGATTCTTCATCAACTCTCTAGATGTATAAACTGGTGGAAAACTTTAGAGAATATGTAACATAATTTTGCTAGAACACTTTCATAAGAGAAAGCTCCAACTTATCTAACTTTGTACAAGTTCACCAAAGCACAATCCAAAAATCTCTGATTCTTTAATTTTAAGGAGACTCCGCTGACATAATAAAACGGAGATTTATTCCTGTCTGAGTCAAAAAACCAGAGCATGACTAGTGAAAAGATAAAGAACCCAAAAAATTGAACGGTATAGAGATGATTCATAGGAAGAGAAAAGCTTGATCAACCCGCTACCTGGAATAAAACTTAATTTGGTTAACTTAACTATCATGAATTAGTGTGTCAACAAAAACATTGTTTTGGTTTCCTTCAAACAAATATGTTTTGGGCTTTTTCGACAAAATAAGACCTTTATTAACTTGATAACAATAGATCCGAGTACAGAGTTGGTATTAACCTATTGATATATGTGTACTTTAACAATTATTTTTTTAATATCATCTATTCAAAAATAAATCATATAGTTTTTAATTGTTACAAAATAAACCACCACTATAATTCCATAATTTTAGGAATTCACTAACTTATATAATTGTTTCTTGAGATATTTCATAAAATTATAAAAAATTTAAATAACTTAAATTAATATTAAACACAAATATTATGCCAAAAATAGAAGTATAAAAATTAATTTTCCTAAATATAATTTAAAACAAAATAAACCCGCCCTTTGAAAGGACAGGTCAAAATCTAGTAATTAAAATAAAACAAGCCATCCTAAGGACTCTTTCTTGCTAATGAGCTGCCTTGTTCCCATTCTGACGAATAAAAACCATGTTGCACTTCTCCTAATTTGTAGACCAAGAATGAATGTCGTTGAGGTGACTAGAAATAGTAATATATTTTTGTGAGCCCGTGATAGTATTAACTAGTACTTTTGAATCTCCTTCCAAAATCAAAATTTTAAAATCTTCATACCACAAATTTTGCATAGCCATTAGAAGGGCTTTGGCTTCCGCCTCCAAATTTGTTGTTGCTACACATGCGTCACCTGCTCCCCCATTTGATTGTTGTCCCATCACTATCTCTGACTATCCATTCTAAAATAACTCTTCATGTGCTTAAACTCATAGCTGCATCATAATTACATTTGAGTAGACCCATTTGTAAGATACCCTACTCTGGTTTGCTGTTATAAGAGAATGCGAGTATCAGGAATAACATGTTAAGCATTCATTAAAATCCAAGATAGCATTATGAACTGTTGTTTGTAAAGGGATTTTCTTCTTCTGGAACAACAGAGTATTACGTGACCTCCAAATCCTCCAAAGCAACCAAAAAGGTAGATGTTTATTGCGAAAGATCTAGCAGGAATAACAAGGAACAAGGGAAAAAAAAATGTAACTTGTATATTAAGAATCATTTAAACAATCTTACTAAATCTGTTTAATTTGATTTACTCATGTTATACATGACAAGAGACGAACCAATTCTTAATCTACCTGAAACCATAATGGTCAAGAAAACTCTCACCGATTACACAAAGCACACGCAGTCTAGAGCATCATCTAGCTGTGTTTATTCTCAAAACCCGTAAATCCTCACAAAGTCTCTCAACACCATATATACTTCAACTAACTAGTATATATTGTGATAGACTCAAATCTTTCCAAATCTTCTTGTTTTCCACCTGGCCAAACTTCTTAGAATCTTGGGACATTATCTTCAGCTAGCGACTTTCCTTGTTTTATTCACCTTGTGTAACACAAACCACAACTTTCATAATACACACAAACAAACACTCAAACCTTGAGCTTACATTCTTCCCCTTTTATCTTAATGTGACAACTCAAGCACCTCTCAGAAAAAGAACCAGAAACAACAACCCCAACACTAAAAGCAACAATGCATGACATTTCATATTGAATTCGAAAAATCTTTACATGAGATCATTGTTAGGACATAAAATCAAAACACAAGAGTAACCGCATTGTCATGACACACAAACTAATATGAGAAGACACTAAATAGATTTAAGACATATCCTACTCTTCGCCTTCAGTTTCACGTACATGCTCTGGTTCAACACCACCATATTCTCCCCTTGCTTAGTTGCACATTCAGATAAAGCAAACTTTTCGAGCATGTGAAAGTAATCATAAGGAATACAATAGTACATAAAACTTACTTTGAATCCTTAGTTGGATAGTGCACAAACAGTCAATAACTTTTTGTAAGTCATCAACAAGGTTTGGAGGTTGTTTAACTCCACAAATTCCTCTCCCAGCCGTGCGGTATTTCATTTCAGCAGTAGAATGTCTCATGGCTTCTTCATTTCCTCTCCGTGGGGGGGGGGGGGGGGGGGGGGGGGGGGGGGATAATCCGTTGGGCATCCAGAAGCTGTTGAATGAGAGTGGGAAAACAAATTCTCCTTTGAGGATCATCCACATTTTTTGCCATTGCCAAAATTTTTCCGTACACCAAAATTCCAAAGTCAACACCTTTCTTGTGATGACGTGGGTAGAGGAACTTCAAGCGGTCAGGATACATGCTCGTGTAGTTCATAGTGGGCATCCAATTCGAACAACACAACTTGTAAAGAACCTGATTTGTAGCTGTGAGATATTTGGAGCTCATTCCTTCCCACCTTTGATGTTGTCCATTTGTGAGAAAAGAGACGACCGAGTTGAGGTTTTCAGAATACATGTCATAGTCCCATTTACCAAGAGGGAGCTCGTAGATGAAATCAATTAAGCTTGGGGAGACTTCATACATGTCACCACAGACAAAGACTGCACATCCTACATCCCTTTCTTCAGCATCTTCGAAATTCGCCATAAATCCCCAGATCAAGTTGGGTACAAAGGGATTGGCATCTATCACAGTATAAATCATGCCGGCATTGACCACTTCCTCTTTCACATCTTGCAAATTCTCGACATCCAATAAAAAATACTTTTGAATGATGAATTTATTTTGCTTAAACTTAAGATACCTCTTATAGACTGCCTCCGTGAAAAAATCTAGAGGTATAAGGAGCAGTTGAAGCTTGGAACATCTCCGGTTCAGATCAGAACCTCTCAGCAAACAGTTGATGGATAACTTCATATCGCATTTCTTTTGGAAGAAAAGGATGAGGCTCATCATTTGATTGCTCATGAAAGCTTGGATATCCATGACTCGATTCACCGGTCTCAAATTTGGATCTCTTCTTTGAACCAGAATCATCAAACGGGGGATCCAGAGACTGATCTTGTTGTTGAGACGAAGTGGACTTCTGAGATCGTGTTCTCCGATGCATGTCGCCATGATGGGGATGAGACAAGAAAAGATAACTTGTTTAGAAGATAAAGTAAATACTCTCATTGTCACTTGCAAGAGATTTTTAGTAACACAAGGAAATGGGCCCAAGCCCAAAATTAGTTTGTAAACAAAATCAAGAAGCCCCCTTTTTATTTATTTAACAAAATCGTATCAAGAATCCATAGACCAACACTCAAAGCAAGACACATTTGCAGCAAGTTGATGAGAGCTTCTTGTCAGGGATAAAGCTAGTCTTGCTGAGAATCAAGAGCAATTAGATAGTCTCCATTTTTTATTTATTTTATCGATCACTTGCCTATATACATCTAGAAGGAAAGGGAAGAAACTTAAGTATACTTACCCCACGTCAAAGTAAAAAAAATGGTGAAGTTAGTGAATCAACTCCGGTCTGTAGCTATTTATCAGCCGAGTAGCTGTCACATACCAGTTTACCAAAGGAGAGTCACACACAGTCCCAAAGATTTAACACAGTCACAACCTTTCTGAAACACTTGTAAGACTCAATTTTGTTCATTTCTACCACTTCAGTGAATATTTTACATCATCATTCCAATTATTATTCATCAAAAACAGAAAATTTTTCTGCCTGATCAAAACAGTGATCAACACCAGATGCAAAGTGTTGCGGCACCCTGATCTAGGATGATTGTTCATCATACTAGGCATTTTTTCATTTTTTTATTGTTCATGAGAAACAAAGTATGTTTCTTCCCAATCAAACAGTAACTGACACCAGAAGCAAAGTGTTGCGATACCCTGATCCAGGACGAGTGTTCATCACAATGAGCCTTTTAAATTGAAGAGGAAATTCATGTGTTACACACACAAGATGTGTGTTACACTTAGAAGATTAGTGTTTCTTCATCCAATCCAGACAATGATCAAGACTCAGATCGAAAATGTGTTTGCATCATGACCCAAGATGAGTGTTTTTCTCAATAGCATTTTTGTGTGACTGTGAAAATTCAGAATCAGTTTGAGACTTTACACTAAGCAAATTTTTGAATCAAGGTTTTAGAATTAATAACTTGACATGTGATTTTTTTAACCTAGACTAACCTTTCCTTCCAGACATTCTTAACTAATGTTAAAGATCAACAATTTCCAACGCTTTTCGAAGACCCAAAAAGCAGTTGGAATACAAAGGCTTAGTGAAAATATCATCAAGCTGATTTTCGAGACATGCTCAATGACAACAAATTTTAACTCAAACAACTTTCTCACATAAAGTGGTGTCTAAGATCAACATGCTTTGTACGTGAGTGTTGGACAAGGTTCTTAGACAAGTTTATAGCACTCATATTATCACAACGGACTAACAGAGGGTCATAATCGATACAGTAATCCACAAGCATTTGTCTCATCCAAAGGAGTTGTGTGCAACAACTTCCCAAGTCTATGTACTCATCCTCAGCTGTAGACAGAAATATGCAATTTTGTTTCTTATTTTGCCATGAAACCATGTTATTACCAAGGAAAAAACACCCTCCAGATGTGCTTCTTCGATCATCTACACACCCGGCCCAATCGGCATCGCAATAACCTGCAAGGTTAACATTAGTTTCAAAGGTATAGTGAAAATAAAACTCCAGTGTTCCTTTCACATATTTAATGACTCGTTTCACTGCCCTCATGTGTTATTCTTTGGGAGGGGCTTGATAACGAGTACACATACCCACACTTAGACACATATCTGGTCGGCTAGCCGTGAGATAGAGCAGACTACCGATCATAGCTCTATACAACTTCTCATCAACCTTCATACCTCCTTCATCACAAGACAATTTCGAAGTTGTGCTCATTGGAGTTCTATCATTTTTACTTGTCTGCATCCCAAACTTTTTCACCAAATTCTTAGCATAAGTGCTCTATGAGATTAAAATCCCATCTTCCACTTGTCGAATTTTAAGACCAAGGAAATAGCTCAATTCACCAACCATGCTCATCTCAAACTCCTTCTTCATAGTTTGTACAAACTCATCGACCAGATGCGATGACATGCTTCCAAATACGATGTCGTCGACATAGACCTGAACTAACAGCAATTTTTGATCTACCTCCTTAATGAGCAAGGTTTTATCAAATCCTCCTCTTTTGAAGCTAACAGCAAGTAGAAAATGTGTCACTCTCTCATACCAAGCCCTAGGAGTTTATTTCAACCCGTATAGAGCTCTTTTCAGCTTGCACACATTATTTGGAAAGTGAGAATCCTCAAAACCTTTTGGCTGAGAAACATATACTTCTTCCTAGAGCAAACCATTATAAAATCACTTTTGACGTCCATTTGATATAGCTTAACTCGAAGTTTACATTCTATGCCAAACAAAATTTGAATTGACTCAAGACGGGCTACTAGTGTGAATTTCTCATCACAGTCGACTCCCTCGATTTGAGAGTAACCATGAGCTACACGTCTAGACTTGTTCCTGACCACATTGTCATTCTCATTAGTCTTATTCTTGTCTTGGAACTAGATCCCACACTTGAAGTCGGATAAATTGCTCCATTTCTTCATACATTGAAGATGTCCAAAACTCATCTTATAAGGATTCTTGAATGTTTCTCGGTTCAATCAGTGAAATAAAACACTCAAACTTAGTCATTTCAAAGATAAAACAGGCAAGCTTGACCATCTTCTTGAAATTAATATCTTTATTGCATGTCACTCTTTCATCAAAGACTCCCCCAATTACATCCTCTAGAGAGTGATTTTTGTGAACACTGATCACATCAGATTGTATTTAATCTTCTATCTCTGCAACCTTAACGTTATCCGATTTTGTATTGTCCTCACAAGAAATTTTATGTGTTACACTCACACTTCTTTGAGTTACACCTTCTTGATAGAAGCCCACTCGATCATCAAACACTACGTTGAGTATGTAACACAAACACCCGAACACATGAAAATAACTAAGGTTGGGTGTCTTTCCCTTGAAAATCTGATGAGGATTTTTCTTGGTTTTAGGTTTCACGTAGGCTCTATTGATGATGTAGCATGCAGTATTGATCACCTCAGCCCATAATCAAGATGGAACATGTTGCCCAATAGTATGGCTCATGCCATTTCTTGTAAAGTTCTGTTCTTCCGTCCTACAACTCCATTTCGTTGAGGAGTTTGTGGGGCTGCATATTGATGCTGAATTCCTTGATCTTGACAGAACTTATCGAATTGATCATTTGAAATTTACATCCATGATCACTCCTTATTTGTATTATTCCTCCTTTTTCTTGTTTGAGTTGAAGTGCAAGAATTTGAAAGCTATCAATAGAATCTGATTTGTTCCTTATGAATCTGACCCATGTGAACCTGGAAAAAACTAACTAAAAATGTATCGTTTTCCCGCAATACTTTCAAGTGAGATGGGATCCATAAGATCCATGTGAACAAGCTCAATAATACGCTTAGAGTTAGTTTGAGTTACCTGCTTTTGTTGAACTTTAACTTGTTTACCTTGACAACACGCATTGCACACTGTATCGGCCTGATCATCGATTTCATGTACTCCTCTGACCACTTCAACACGAACCAATCTTGAGAGTCCATGAGAGTTCATGTTTCCAAGATTCTTATGCCATAGATCGGTTTGAGATTCTTTAGCTGGCATGCACTGTTGGCTGGTTTCCACATATAGCAGTTGTTACCAGACCGAAATCCACATAGCATAAGGTTTCCGTTTGTATCAACAGCTTGACTCTCCTTTCTTGTAAATGTAACTTGCAAGCCCTCATCACATAGATGGTTGACACTTATGATATTGGCCTTAAGACCATCCACGTAATACACATTAACCAGTTGTGGTAAGTCAGCTCTCTCCATGATCCCAACTCCGCGTATCTTTCCTTGTCCTCCATCACTAAATGTAACTTTACCTCCCTTGATTTCTTCCATTTGTTCAAGACAGTCTCGGTTCCCTGTCATATGTCTTGAACAACCATTGTCGAAATACCAAGGAATTTAAGTGTTAATGTTACTCTCTGTCGTGGTGTAAGCCACATTTTTTTACTGCATTGGTGTCTCGACCAGGAATTTATGCCAGATTACATGCAAGATCTCCAAGTGAATTTTCTTCATAGCTGTGTGAGACACTCGTTTTGGTGTGTAATTCTCTGTCAGAAACAAAGCATGATTCCATCTGAGTGAATGTCATGTTGCATAATATCTCTTTACCCGGTCTCTGATCTATAGGTTGAAGTTTGTTTTTGAAAGTGGGATAGAGATTTGTATTAGTAATCCACACATGTCCAATCTTGGTTGGTTCAAAGTGGCATATGTTCATCCTCGAGGCTCGTTGATACTAATTTCTTCGAAAGTTGCAGTACGCAACCCTGTGACCAGGTTTACCACAAAAAGGCATCCATTTGTCGTCTTGATTACAACTTTACGCTCTTGAGTTACAACAGATGGATTGACTTGAATCTCTTGCTTTTCTTCATCTGGTTTAAATGGAGTTGCGGTCTTCACAAACTTGATCACATCAGTAGCATCAGTTGTCTGAGAACTAGTTCCTTGATAACCTAGACCCAAGATGATCTTAGGAGACTGTCCAAGTGACAGAATGTGATCTAAGGCGGCGGAACCAGTATTGAGCATCCTTAACTTCTTGTAATTCCCACTGAGCTCTCTTTGTAACAGCCAAAACTTTTCAAGTTCTTCACTTAGTAGCTGTTTAGTTTGGTCATATCTTGTTTCCAAGTTCTTTAAACTGTAAATTTGCTCCGAGATGGTTTTTTTCCAGCGTTTTTAGATCATCTTTCCTCTCATTATTAGATGAACCATCATCAGTTTTGAACCCTTATTCAGGTTGTTCCAACTCCAGAATGTTCACTTGAGCTTCAGCATTGTTGTGTCTTTAATGAGCTGAACGTTTTCAAGACTTAGTTCAGTGAACTTGTCAAACATGCTACGATATTCTGCCTTGAGATCATTGTTATCTTTTTCTTGACCCAGTTATCTTTTTCTTGACCCGGTTCTGGTCGGAATCTGAATCTGAGCTTGAAAGTGTTTCATGTGTGTCGTCCTGGCCGACTAGAGAAACAAAGTTCAGCATGAGTTATTCACCATCACTGTCGTTTCATACTCAGTATCACTGAAGCATACGATTGATTTATCCTTCTTCATATTGTTAGGACACTCACTCCTAGTGTGACCGTACCCCTTGCATTCGATACACTTAAGCTCCTTCCTCTTAGTTAATACACACTCATTTCGGTAGTGTCCAAGCCCTTCACATTCATGGCACTAAATCTCCTTCTTACGAGTCCCTCTTCCAGACTTATTCCTATCATTCTGATTTGATGATCGATCATTGTCTCTGTTTTGATAGCGGTTCATGGTTCGGTTATGTCCCTTCTCAACTCTCTTGATCATCTTGTTGAAATTCTTATCCATGAGACTCATGTTATCTTTGATCCGTTTCACACAATCATCCTCTTTTGTTTCATCTGCAAATGTTATTCATTTTTGTCCTTTAGGAAGTTCTTCCATTCTTTCAAGTTCATGGACTTTGAGAATCCCAACAAGTTGGTCGAACTTCACATCATTAGTGTTTTCTGTAATCTTGAGCACAAATTTATAAGTTTCAAAGCGAGCAGGTAGGCATCGTAGCAGTTTCTTAACTAGCTTCTTCTCATTGCATTTCTTCCCAATTACCGAGGCTTCGTTGGCAATAGAGCTGATCTTGGATATGAAACTCCCAATAGATTCATCATTCTCCATACGTAAGTTTTCAAATTTTGAAGCGAGATGATATATCCTTGTTCGTCTCACACTTGTATTACCTTCGAAATGATTGACCAGAGTATCCCATGCCTCATTTGCTGATTCACATCCTTGTATGATTTTAAACTGATCGGGATCAACAACAGAGAAGATGGTGGTCAGAGCCTTAGAGTTGAACTTCGAAGCAAATTTATCATAGTCAGTCCACCTTTCCTTGAGTTTGGGAGCAACAGTCTTATCATCCAGAATTATCGTAGGTGCATTCCATCCTTTTTCGATTGCAGTCCAAGAAGCCTCATTTATGCCTCCGATGATATGATGCATCCTAGCTTTCCAATGACGAAGTTACCTTCATCTAGCATTACCGGTTTTTGTAGAGCTACAAGTTCCATTATGGTTTCCATGATTGTCGCAGGACCTCGACCTGTGAGTAGACTTACAAGTCTATAGAGGTGACCCGCTCTGATACCAAATGAAATATCTAGCAGGAAGCAATAACAAGAAAAAGGGAAACTCCAAGAAAAAAAACATACTTGTATATTAAGAATCAATTAAACAATCTTCCTAGATATGTTTAATTCAATTTACTCAACATCACACCTCACAAGAGACGAGCCAATTCTTAATCTATCCAAAACCACAATGGTCAAGAAAACTCTCACCGATTACACAAAGCAGACGTAGTCTAGAACAACCTCTAGAACTCATGTTTATTCCCAAAACCCGTAAATCCTCACAAAGCCCCTCAACACCGTATATACTTCAACTAACTAGTATATATATTGTGATAGACTCAAATCTTTCCAAATCTTTTTGTTTGTCACCTGGCCAAACTTTCTAGAATCTTGAGACATTATCTTCACCTAGCGACTTCCCTTATTTTATGTAACACAAACCACAACTAACGTAATTCACACGAACAAACGATCAAACTTTGAGCTTACATATAGAACATGGAAAGAGAAGATTGGCTTTGTATCTGCAAAAGTAGTGCTGTTTTATCCTCCAAATCTCCACGAACTGCTAACATGAAATGGAATGGTGATTTGGACAACCTCCTAATACCAGGAGATTCATGACATGTAAATAAACAATGACCAATTGTTTCACCAGAAAGACCACATCTCTGGCATATGGGGTCCATATTCAAGACAATTTCTCTGCAATGATTCTGAGTCTGTTTATTTGACATCTTTTTGATATATGAAGTAACAAGATGTTTTCTACCGACACGCGCAAGTTTTTTTAAAAAGTTATTAATTATTTTTTATTTTTAATTATTTTTTATTTTTAATTAATTTTTACAAAATATAATGTAATTATTTTTAATTGAAATTTTATTTATTTCAGGAAAATTTTATTTTTCACTGAAATTGACTTTAAAATAAATTAATAAAAAATTTAAATAATAATTTTACATATTATTTTATTGTTGTATTACAATGAATTATAGATATGTCACATTTTAAATACTTTATGTCATCATTTTGTTTTATAGTGATTATAGACTTAAACAATCAATTGGCAAATAATATATATGATATTTTTAATACAAATGATATTTTAAAATATTTAAAATATATATATTTTTTGATAAAAGTCGGTAAAACTTTGGAGATACAAAACATATGTAGTTTGCATAGAAATATTTTTCAGAATAAAAATATTTATAAAAAACTATTTACATATGTTACTCTATATTTTATTAATTTATATCTTAAACATGAATTATTCTATTTTTATATATTATATTTATTAAAATCATAAACATGAGCAGTACAAAAACAATTTATTCATAAAACTTAAATATAATAAATAAATACATTTGTACAATTTACGTTCTCATTCAAAACATTGAAAATATATAAATTCTGATAAACAAATAAATATTATTAAAAAAAAATTATCAACGATTTTCATTAAACCCAAATGGGTATGAAAATGAAATTGGTACAATAGAAGCCAACAACAGAGAAAAACATAAGTTAAATTAGTCCCATTACAAAACAGTGGTTTAGTCCACACGTCATAGGGAGAAGTCATCCCAAGCCATGTAACACACTCCTGTCGTTCTTAGAGTGTGCGGCAATCTTGGCCGCTGAGAAACTCCTCCGCCGTGTTCCTTCTATCCCTCCATCGCTTCTCTTCAATCTCTATTGTTTCAGAAAGCTTCAAACTTTAAGTACTAATTGAGGAATCCCTCCTCAATCACCATCTTCTTGCTTGCTTCAATCTTCCTCGACCATTCGACTAGAGCGCGCCCACGTCTTCGGTATATTTAACCGGAAGATCTTTGTACGTCCATTAAGGATTACATAACGAGCAAGTGTGATATTACCTAATCAGAATGATGATTTCAATTGGAGAAGGATCAGTTGGTATAAAAAAAACACCAAAGAGCTGCTCTTTTTATCTCCGATACAAGTCATAATTTTAATTTTTATTCATATCGGCTCTAACAGAGAAAAGATAATCCATGAAAGTATCTCTGTAAAGAGTCGAATATCATAACAAAGATATAAAATCACTTAGTGATAGAAAATCAACTAAGCGAACATCAAAAAAAGACAAAAAAGTTGATCCTTCAATCAAAAGTATTTAACACCAAAAGATAATCTATATCCCTCTGAAATATTTATGGTTTGATAAGAGGGAAGTAGAGAGAAAATTCTCTCTCTAGAGTAGAGAGAGAACGGATCCGATCTGGCTATGGTTACCTTATTATTAATTTTTCTTGTTATTAATTGTTTAGTTTACAAGTTTATAATAAATCAAATGTAATAATTAAAATTCTCTTACTTGCGTTTTATAATTGTGATAATGATTATATACTTATTAACTTATATTTTTATTTTAATAACTGAATTTTATCATAATTAATTTTAATCCATATTTTATTTAAGAAAATCTTTGTCATCATTTTTAGTTAATCATATTATTATTTTTCTTTGGAATGATTATAGTGACATGTACAAATAACTTTATAAATAATGTCTAGAAGACTAATAAAAATTAATATAGTTTGTTGAAAATATAAAATAACTTGACATATTTGATAATTTATAATACTTACATATCGATTTATTTACATCAAGACGTGTCCTCCACAACAATTCATCAAGCTATCTAAGCTCTAAATTCGCAGGCAGTGATAGTTATATATAATATTTGATTTGGTTGCTTATAGTTGTCATAACAGTTAGATATCATAGTTCTGAAAAAAACAATTAGATTTCATAAAGTCACGATCATCATCGTAATGCGTTCAAGTATCTATTCCCAAATTGTTATAATACATATTGGTGGTTTCCGACGGTGGGCCTCCCACCTTCTATACAAATTTTAAAATAAATACCAATTAATTAAATAAATAAACTTATCTTCAAGGACCAATCTAATAAAAATTCTAAATCTATTTACAGGTTAATTGGTTCCTTTTCTTTGTAAAATAGTTGATTGGTTATTCTATGACGCATATTTTTTAAATATAAATTGATAAATTCAAAAGTCATTTGAATTTTATAAAATTAGCTTTTAAGCATGTAAAGAATAATTTTTAGCACACAATGCAAAAATATATTCACTGATATTTAGCTTCTATTATCATGAGGGATATAATTGTTGTTTGATGTCAAAACATATATTATAATGAGAAGTTATAATTTTAATAATATTTTATTATAGTATTTACAGGCTGATTGTTTTTTTTTTCTATCAAAATCATTAATTATATAATATGTCTTGTAATCAATAATAGAAAATAACTATGTAATAATAAAATAACTTTTTTTCTATTATTTTGAATCATTTTAATTTTAAAAAAATTAAGATATTATTTTTATCGTTTGTAATTTCATATGATTTCAGATGATATCTAAAATAAAATAAAAATAATAATTTAGTATATATATATATTAAATTTAAGAAATTTTTATAATTACATAGCGTATTAACAAAATTGAATTTCTTAGTTAATATTCACTACAGATATATCATAATATTTTCTAGATTTTGATAGACTCTGGAATTATTTTTATGACACATACTTTTCAAGTATAAGATTTTAGATAATAAGTAAAACATTAAAAGTTTATTTGAATTTTATTAAACTATTAGCTTTTAAGCATGTAAGAATATGTTTAGCACAAAAATATATTCACAGACATTAAACTCGTATTATACTGAAAATTATAATTCTAATAATATTTTATTTGCTAAAACAGTCATTGGAAGAATTATATAAAGTAAGTTTAGCATAAATTTTATTTTTTTAAAATACTTTTCAGCAAACAACATATATTTATATATATATATATTGTTTATATTTAAATATTCTGTAATAAATGTATAACCTTTTGTATAAATATAATTACGTGACACATAAGATTAGATATTCATCTATTTAATTTATATCACACTAGTTAAACTATTTTGAGAAATTGCAAAGAATAGCACAAGTTAAGTACCACTTTGCAAAAATACTTTCAATCAGAAATATATTAACATTTGAGTTTATACTTTAGTGATCATTGTTTTGGGTTTAGTGTTGAAGGGGTGGGTTGAGTTTATAAATGTTTTATAAATATTAAGAAAAATAATTTAGTCTATTTTCATCATAATTTAAAAGTATTTTTAAAAATTATCATTCATTAAAAGTTAATTTACAAAGTGATATCAAACTTAGTGGTGGAATTGTAATTTCTCCAACTATTTTTACTTTTGTTATAAATGAATTGTGGTAACCTGTCCTTTTTTAATTGGTCTTGTTAACAATATATATATATATATATATATATATATAAAGTTGAGATGAAGCGGCTTGGATTTGCCTCAAATGCAAAAGTTTAGCCAATTTACAGCCCAATGTAGACATTGTTTCATCAATATCTTTTGAGTTGACGATTCAAAAAATTTTCTTAAGTATCTAGTAGCAACAACTACTAATCATACTAATCATTCTTCATCCTCGATCATATTTTCCGAGGCATACAATAGATGTGTGATACGATTCCTCTCTCTCTCCATTGTTTCGGTAAGAGCATGTTTATTGCTGACTCTTAAGTAGGTATCTTACAATAATTATAATTAAAAAAAGAGAAAAAAAAAGAAAATACAAGAGTCGTATCTTAATTAGGAGAAGCAAGCAATGTTGCTTAAGGGCACATGTCACAAATCAATTGGCTGAGAGGAGAGTGTATTGTTATCTCTGTTTCGTCTCTTCTTTTTCTTTCTCTCTCTCTCTTTCCTCTCTCTGTTCCTTTCTCTGTATCATTGGAAGACTAAAATTATGTATTTCTTAACATAAATTTTTAACTTAATTTTTAATATTAAAATATTAACCAAAAACTCATTTAAGGGTTATTACAATAAACATGCTCTAAGGTATTCTTAACAAATGTTATAAAAGACTTTTATTCCATGAACAGGTTTGCATATGAACAAATGTCATAAAATTTTTTTATTTCATCAGTGACTACTTCAATGTCAATCAACCAGTTATTCAAATAAAATATTTATTTGAAATTTATTCATAGAAAATAATATTCAATTTCTGTTGAGTCCAAGTGACTCAAACCAATGAAAGGTTAATAAAAACTCAGAAACCAAAGAAAAGTTAATAAATATAGAGTGATTTGCATACTAATTAACTTTCTAAGTTTTTATTACACTGTAAGACACTTATTGTTACGAAGTAGCTTTCTTTAACCAAGTAAAAACTAGTTACACCTTGTCTCGTTTTCTTTTTTTTTTACGGTTAGCAATTTTAAAATAATAAAAAATTTGAAACAAATCTCTTCTCTTCTTCTTTCTTGGTGGAGATTTTTTTTAAAAAAATATTTGCAACTCATATTTTGTAACTTGTGTTCATCAAACTACTATACCTCCTCTGTCACATCATGTTTTGTTCTCCTCTGCTACTGCGCACAATTCCGTCATGTCTCTTCCTTTCGATTCAGCCAAACTCAATTCACTATTGCTCATTCTCCACCGTGAAGCTCATCCTTGACACAAATCCACCATGGCACCCATTGGGAGTCATCGTCGCTTCAGTGTTCACATAATTCATGAACAACAATGGTGAATTGTGTTTGTTTTTCGTATTTGGTCCTCCAATTTTTTAGTTGTTCTCTAGTTAATATTAGACTCTCAAAAAGTGCATAGAAATCCTTGTGAATTAAGCTCTAACTTCTAAACGTGCATTCCAACTATTTCTTATAATTGCACAAATGATCCATCGTGTTTAATTCTTATCTCAATTAAACTCCTGAAATTGCGGATATATCCTTGTTATTTGACCCCTAAACTTTTAAATGTACATTTTAATCCCTCTTATATGCAAATGAACACACAAATAAAATATACACACCAAAATTCAATCTAAAATTTTCAAAATGAAATAATATAAGATCCTTAAATCCAAGAAAATTATAAAATATCAAGATTTACTATTGGTTATACATATGAATACTGTGTATGTTATCAATAAAATAGCCAAATTAAATAATTATATAGTCATATGATAATCTAGACTTGCTAATGATCAAACATGTGTATATTCGTATATTATATATGATTTAGTTTTAAAATAAAATTAAAATTCAAGAAAGTAGAAATGCATTATAAATTATTTTGAGAACAATTAAAATTTTAAAAAATAAAAATTAATATCATAACTTAAAATATATAATATTTATATTATTATTTATTTAAGAGTAATATTTATATAATTACTTATAAAGAGTAATGTTTATATATGTACATGTGGATATCATATACATTTAATGTACACGGGTACAACATAGGTTCGTGGACACCGAAACAAAATAAATATACAATTGTTATTTCTTTTTACAATATATATATATATACACGTTAATAAGCATCTACATGTACGCATTTCTCAAATTAATCTTAATAAAAAGTGAAATACACTTAAATGAAGAAGAATATGAAAGCCATGTACACATATTATTACCGTCCATGTGTACAATAATTCAATGTATATTTCACAAGTAATGATATCCAATGATTTGAATGATTTAGAGTATCTTATTTAGTTAATTTAGATAATTTAAGGTTTCATTTAAGTGCATATATTGCATTTCTATAGTTTTTAGCATTTTAATTTAGTTTAGACAAATATATCCGCTCCATCTTGTATTTAATAATTTAATATGTTTTATATTTGAAGAACCAGTTCTAAACCTGAAGACCTAATTCCAAAATCCAAAAAACCTGATATCCAAAAGAATCGACTCATATCTGAACAATTATCCAAATGTATATGTATAGTTTTTAACATCTTATTTTAGTTTGTCTTAAGTCACTCTTTGAACTAGTGTTCAAAATTTTGCTAGGTGCAACTCATGTAATCAACTCAGACTTAGCCTAAACTGATTTTTCAGAAATTATATGGTAATCAATTTAAGAATAATTATATTTATGCATAAGAGTATACACTTTTTTTTCTAATATTTTTTTTCAATCTATGATATACTGTGTATATTAAATGATGTATAAGAAACCTATTAAGATGAAGACGTGGTCTAGTGAACCATGTAATATTTTTTTGTATCTTTTACTAAATGACATAATTGTAATTTTTTTCATCTTCCTCTTAAAGTTTTTAAGTTCTCTGCAAACTTTTAATAGTTACCGTGTTTATATCATCATTTTCTAAGTTTTTCATACGATTTATGCCTTAAATTTATGAATCTAGCATGAAAATTACAATTTTAATATTTTAAAATCTAAATTTGAGATTTTTGAAATTTCTATTTTGTTAATCGATTTTGACCAAATAGATACGGTTAGGTTCCAACAGACATTTCACCGCCGCGTAATCTCCCTCCACGGCTGCGTTTTGAACATGGGTTCAAAGTAAGTCTCCACGGTTGGTGAATAACCGAAATTCTTGAAAAGGAAGATGAATGCCGTGGATTGGAGCTTGTGTGTATTACGACTGAGAGATGCGACAAAATGAAACACGATACGATAGCAAAGCGGCGAGCAAAACACTGGTGGTACCCTCGGACGTGCAGCTTCCCCGACGGAGATGGAACCCAAGCTTGGAATGAAGATGATGATGCTAAGCCAATATAAAATGATTTTTTTATCAAAAATTTGACTTCTTTCTTGCTAACAGGAATAAACTCTGTACACCACTTTATAAAGTTACTAAATTAGTTAGTATCTCAAGACGGATTTAACAAAAAAAATGTTTCAATAGTCATAAGGGACTCAAAGTGTAATTGATAACTTGTAATGTGACCTTGAGTATAATATTTTCATAAATATATGCACTGCTGTTATATTTCAGAAAAAAAATGCAATAATATCACATGACTAGAGAGCTGAGACTGACAATGACACTTTGACATAAGTATAAAATGTTGATTTGATTTCTGGACTAAAATAGTATGTATTTGATTATTTATATTTACTTATAACAGAGCAATTGTTAACAAATTGAGTGGAAATGTGTGATAATATGATTTTTACTTTGAGCCTACACACTTACTTTTT